>JAYMSW010002972.1:0-12908 GCA_036897725.1 Erodium texanum | reverse complement strand
AGGCCCGTCGGGTTGGAAGGGCGGTGGATAGAAAGCCGGAGGACGGCGACGAAAGAGGCGACGACAAGACGATGGCCGGACGACATCTGCATCGGAAAATCAGAGCGGAGAGGGAGAAAGAGCTCGGAGGCTCATCTCCCCTTCACCGATGGTTAATATGCGACGACTTAAGGATTTCACTTGTTAGGAAGAGCTCTAGTCTAAATCTTGTTAGACGTATGGTTTGAGTTTATTTCTTTTGTATTAGTCAATCCCCCACATGTCTATTAGGCCCAATGGACCGTCTTATTTGGTTGAACCAAAGCGTCTATTTTGGGCCTATTATCTCTTGCAAGGCGTAGCTTTTTTTCGTTGATAAACTTGCAAGGCGTAACTTATAGCACGCCATGCGGTTCTGTATTACCGTCCGTTGATTAATTTGATTGCCAATTTGCACGGCGCTGATCATAACACTGCAAAACGTTATAGGGGTTGCAGATGCATCAAATCTTTTTATCCAAAATCCATTTCCAGATCTTCCTGTCCTCCCCACTTTGGCTTTGCGAACTGGAAGCGTTCCCAACCAATCTTCTTCTCCGGCGCTTCAGAGGCTGAAAATGGCCTTCTCGTTCTCTGCGACTGCATCTATAGCGCCTCCACAGCCGTCTCTCAGGTTCTAATTTACGCGCTCCTTCTCTACGCATTCCGAACTATTTTTGTGTGTTTGTGTGTATAGTATTGTGTTATCGACATAGGGATTGATTGGATTTGTATTAGCAGCTGCAGAGCCACGAATTGCTCTGGATTGAGGCTTAATTCAGCTAGTACGCTACTTTTTCTGAACTCTCCCTGCTCCTTATATGTATATACTCTGCATAATATATGGCTGACCTAATTTTTGTAGCCCCATTTGGAACTGCTAGACCTAGCATCGATGCTGATAATTTCAACAAACTTAACTTGAGCCTCCAGCACGGGTAAATTTTTCATTTTTTGTTTGCAATTTTTTTTGTCTGATTGGATATGGTATGACCTTGAGTGCAGCCGCAATAGTCTGAAATTTATATGTCATTTAAACTGTTTTCAGTGACTTAGATGGTCATGTTTTTTTATCTGTTCCGATAATGGAATTTTCAGGGGAAAAATGTTTGTCAAGCGTGAATGTTTCTTCATTACTATTGTAAGAAGATCATATTTAACTACATGTGTTATTTGTGGAGCTCGGAAAATTAGAGGTAGCATTTATGCGAGGTGTTTGTTTAAGAATAAAAAGAAAATTAGGAGTGATTCATTCAGCATCTGAGTCAAGGCTTTGTTAGGTGGATTTTGGTTCTATGAATTTCAAACATGCTTTTGAGCTCCTTTGGACTTGGGACTCAGGATTTCCTTCTTAGTGTGTGTTGGATAGTTGTATTATCTCATTGCTAACAACAAGAAAATTGTTTTCCGAACATTATTGGGGTTGGTGGGACTAATCCTTTAGCAAATTACATGTTGGGAAGTAGAAAAATACTTTCTTTCTTTCATGCTAAGGTTATTTTACCTTTTGAAGGAAGTAGAAAAATCCACTATGGTCAACCATCTTGAATATTAGCAAAGATAAATCTTTTGGATTTAGCATTGTTTCTTTTGGTAATGTATATGATATACACACACTTGTGATTACAGGACATGCAAGCCAACACGAGGACAGGTTAAAACTATGTTTATGGGGACACCAAAAGTTTACTATAAAACTCCTGGTGAGCGCAGTAGGCAATGGGTTGATATATGGAATGCCCTAGTAAGTTATTTCAAACATTTAAAGAATATCAACCTAGTTCACTGGCCTATAACACTTCATTCACTTGTCAATGTTGCCCACATCATTGAATAATTCGGTCTTCTAATGCTACTACTACCTACTTTTGTTTCCAAACATTCTGCTGGTATATGTGTTTTGGTTGAAGAACCTATCCATATTTGTTTTTTCAACTCTTTTTTGTTAAAAAGATTTGAGTCAAGTTGTGGGTACTGATTTTCCATACCAGTGATTTTTACACTTCATCATATTTTTATGAACTTCTGGTCTGCAGTACCGAGAACGGATTATCTTCATTGGAGAACACGTAGATGAGGACTTAAGCAACCAGTTATTGGCCACGATGTTGTACCTAGATAGCCTTGATGATAACAGAAGGCTCTATATATACATCACTGTTGCTGGTGGAGATGTAAGTTCATAATAAATCAATCCTTTGTTTTTCCAAATGGCACTTGCAGTTGAAACCTTTGACCCTATCTTGTCATGTTAATCTCCTGCTGAGAATTTGCTGTACTTTTCTAGGTTACTCCGAGCTTAGCTCTCTATGACACCATCCTAAGTATGAAGACTTCTGTTGGCACCCTCAATTTAGGCTTTGCTATGAACCTTATGGGCTTTATCCTAGCTGCTGGAGAAAAGGTAAGGCATTTCCATTAAAATGTGACTCATTCAATCTCTGCTGCGCTGAATAAAGCATTCTTCTTTTATGTTACTCATCATAGCTTGATAAATGTAATTAAGTAAATTGGGAACTCTCTCTAAGAAACCGTATTCTTTGCCTTCTAGGTTTTTGTTTCTGTATTGTGTTTAGTCCATACTCCTTGTCAGAATGTCAGGTGAAAATTCTTCTTACCATTTCCCTCTATTTTTAAGGGCCATCGACATACAACGCCTCATGGATTTATTGGACTAAAATCTCCAGCTAATTATACCCGCGGTCAGGCTGATGATGTAATTAATGAATCAAAAGAGCTTCTCAGAATCAGTGATTACCTTTGTCAGGAGTTGGCTGAGAAGACAGGTCAACCTCTTGAAAAGGTCAGTTTGCTTGAACCCTGAATCTTTTGGATGCTATATGGTTGTTTCGTATGAATTTATAAATTATATTATTTTTCACTCCCCCTCTTGATTATAGACTAATAAGTACACGTTAATGCTTCTTGTGCAGGTCTCCAGGGATTTAAAATTTCAGAAGACAAAATACTTGAACGCCAAAGAGTCTATTGAATATGGAATTATTGATCATTTAATCAAGCCAAACGCTCTTAGAAAGATTGTTGATGAACCTAAAGAAGAAACCAAAGTTCTTGGTTAGTGTGCCTATCGTTCCTATCAAAATGGCTAATAGCCCTTGGAAAAATTCAGAATGTTTCATAAGTTTGCATGTATAATTTGCAATGAAGTTAGGAATCATTGCATGGACGTGGTGCTGCAACTGTTTAGGTATTAGAAAGGCTTGTGAAAAGCGACATTTCTTCGAATATACGGTAATCTATGAACATTTTATGCCTGTTGGCCTTCATTTATAGTCATTATGACATGTTTCTGGGGCTACTAGTGTTTTTTATGTGCAAAGACCTACCTGATCTTCAGCGAACACATGAATTGGACCACAAAGAAAGAGAGCAAATATATTAGTTCTGAAGTCTAAGAGAAGTTTACAGGCAAAGCATGAAACAAGAACACAAGTTGAGTTGCCAATATAGTTAGAATATTTGATCGGCGCTTGAATTGGGAATAGCCGCAGTTGCTATGGTAGATGTGGATATGTATTCATGATTCGGCTTCTCCTCTTGCCAAGAAACTGCCAACTACAACCTGAAATCCAGAGTAAGCAAAATGTAAAGATGTTTGAAACTTAAGTTATGTTGGATCGATTTAAAGTTCCAACCTGGATGGGACTTGCAGCTACTAATAAACCGGCAAGTCCACCACCCACAACCCGACCGTCTGGGCCTGATAATGAAACGCTCAATCTGCTCCTTGTTTCTCCGCTGTTACTGGGCATGAACGATCCGGATAAAGAGAGAATCTCAAAACGACCCTGCAATAATAGCAATGGCTAAGGATGGGAGATATGACATGTATTTGTAGGATAGTCAAAATGTATGACCTCGTATGTTAATGTGCCTCCGGAAGAACGGGGCTGACGGAGTGTGACGCTTGAGATCACACCATTGGCAGAGAGAATGCAGATGGCTCGAGGCCCTTGCTGAGAGAACGATATGATCTTCATCGTAACATCCTAAACCAAACCCAGAACAGCTTATATGATCTTCAATTCATAGGATAGTCTATATATTGGGGCATATAGAACACAAAATGAATCTCCAATGTTTTCTACCTTATTGCAGTATGATATTGAAGATTTACCTCGCCAGTATCGACGGTGATGATATGTGGTGTAAAGTTGTTAGCACCAACCGAGCATGCAACCCATTCGCCTACAAATCAACCTTCAGGGCTCAGTGTGTTCTCCAGATATTAACACATCAAACTCAATCCAATTCATTTCAATACACCCAATTCCAATAAAGACATAAAACATTACTCAACTTGCAAGCTACCAAAAACACAATCACAACCCAAAATTAATTAAACATAGATTTCCCCTTTACCAAAAATCTCCGACCCATATTTGCTCTCGTTCACTGAGCTCGCCGTCGCCGGCTTTACTTTCCCACGTTTCTGAACGGAGAAGTCGATTATGTGCCAAGGCGCCGAGGAAGATATAGGCTTCGCAATTGTCACTGTGCTTCCTTCAGGTCCGTACTTCCTCGGCCTACCTCTTTTCTTCTTACCCGGCACTGCGGCTGAAGGTGCCGGCGGCGGCACAGAGACTAAGGCCGCCGCAGGAGACGGCGTTGGCCCAGCTGTCTGGATCCTCTGAGCTACACTGTTGTCCGATGGAGCATCTGTAACTCCTTCTCCATTCACACTTTCTCTTCCCTCCATATTTCAAATCCCAAAGTTATTCTATCAACTACAGATCAAAGACGAAACCTCATTTCAGTCACCACCCAAAATAAATACTTTCTCGAAAAAGAACAACCATTTATACCTTGAAAATGTTCAGGCCAGAACCCACAAGTGAAGGGAAAAAATAGTTTCAATTGACAAACTGTTTTGTAGTGCTGAAAACACAATTTCGGAAGGAGGAGATG
Source organism: Erodium texanum (assembly GCA_036897725.1). Classification (NCBI taxonomy): domain Eukaryota; kingdom Viridiplantae; phylum Streptophyta; class Magnoliopsida; order Geraniales; family Geraniaceae; genus Erodium; species Erodium texanum. Next base: position 7,961 of record JAYMSW010002972.1, on the reverse strand, counting down.
AAATTGCAAAGTTGATAATTGTTTCAGCTGGAAACAGAGCTACAGAATAAGAAATTAATGGATCAATTCCTTATTGATTTTTCTTTTCTGAACGGAAACTGGGTTAAGCTAATTGACTTCCTAAAACTCTGAATTGTGATTAAAAATAACAAGTGAAAAGAAAAAAGAAAACAAATATTCATTGAATATCGTGATGGGTGAATTTTCTAATACTTTGTGTCATAATGCTGATATTTGTTTTTTTTTATTTGGAATTTTATACTATTATCATTATCATACCAATAACTATTAAATAATAATTATATACATATCTTCTTTATATATTTTTAGCTTTTATGATTTGCATTTTTCTATTGCAAAAGGAGAAAAAAAGAATACTATTGGTATAAAGAAATGGATAGTATTGCTTGACAAGCAAGTAACAGAATAAGAGGGGAAAATGTAATTATGTGGCAATATTGCTTGTGTGAGAATCATTCATTTATGGCCAGTGGAGGGGTAAACAATTTTAAACTAGAAAAGGTTAATGCATTCACATGGGTTCCACTCCACTCCCACCCAGTTTCAAATTACCTATGCTATTAAACTAGAAAAACTTTTGTCATATGAAATGATCAGATTATCTATGTTATTACAGCCACCAATTGGGTAAAAATCAATAATTCAATATTGCGATGTCATGTGTTTTTAAAAAGATTGTATGTGATTATTTTTTAAATAGATTTCATTAGTTTTAACGATAATAACACAAAGTACATGTAATTATTCAAATTAATATGCACCTTACCTATTTAAATTACCTAAACTTCAAAAAACATAATTTCATATTAGTAACTTGACTCTTTACCATAAAAAAAAGGTGTAGATATTTTATTGCATAATCCCCTTTTTTCTGTTGAACAGTGATTGCATAATCCTTAATAGGTAATGCTTTTTTTTTTTGAAATACTTAATAGAACTAAACAAACAGTCGTTATAATATCACCTAACATATACTAATTAAAAACATATACCTGTTGTTTTATTTCAAAAAAATGGGTTGTCTAATTCAAAGAAATGTATAATAGTCCATCATAACATCTGACAATGCAACAATTTCGACCAACAATTAATATTTTTTAAAAATGTCATTGAGACCACAACCACAAAATGGAATTAACAATGACCAAAGATATCATCTTTAGTTAAATTGAGAAATAAATAAATGAATTCTAGATAAGGACGAACCCCCAAAAAACATTATTTTATTTATTTGTTCTTGCGAATGTTGAGCATTAGCATGCATGCAACATGATGGCAACCCATTTCGTTGGTCTTAAAGTACCATTATTTATTTCATGGAAAAAGAGTAAAACAAGAACAATTTTTTTTATATATATAAATAATCTATGTTACAAGTTGGATGAGAAAATGAGCTCCACTTTGTAGGGTCTTTGGGCTGTTTCAACGGGCTTAGCTGGTATTTGAAAACGGCCTTGAGCTGGGCCTTAGAAGAAACAAGCATAATGGGCTGGTCTAAAACTTCCTTCACATGGGCCGATTGGTGGTCCAGATTAGTAGTCCAAAGCTCATATTCATCTGTTATTGTACAAAACACAATGTTTTTGATGTGTCTGAAACTTCAAGATTACGTAAACAACAACTAACCTTGTATCTCCTTGGAGACACCCTGTAAATTTGAAACTATTTTTGGCTTACTAATCAAAAATTTAATAATTAATATTCTTCATATCATATTTAAATAGTCTTTGTATTGTGAAAATTCGTTTGCTCTTGTTTGTACGATAAAATCAACATAATTGATTTGTTTATGAACTATTAATTAATACATTGATAGGTTGTAACTTTGTAGGTAGAGCTATTTTATTGTCTTATTTAGTGTCTTCTAATGTTGAGAATAATATTGGTTTATTTGTAAGAAAACAACAGCACAGAAAGAGAGCTAGGGATGAGTTGGCTCTGTTTCAATCGCATCTCATTGACTCATACAGGAAAATTACAACAATAACCAGACAACATGAAAGGCTCAATCTTTGAACAACAAACAATTCACAACTTTCGTTTATCATATATTTATTTTATTTTCAAAAAAACAATTTATAAGAGAGTTAGTACCAATGCAAATAAAAATTAGTTTAAGATGGTAAAACCGAAATGTTCCATTTTTAAGCTCGTGTACTGCCAAGTATAGGGAGATACTAACTGACAGACTCTAGTAATAACAACCACAACTCACAGGATATAACCCAAGATATCATTATTAAGACTCAAACCTTAATCTCACTGATGCAATTTCAAGTGCTTAACCAGTTGGACAAGCAAACTTTAGTCATTCATATAACTTAAATCATGATCATTAAGTTAACCTTAATATCTAGACATTTGATCACTCCATAATTAATTATTTACATACATTTTTGTATGGATAAGAAGAATATAAATATATACTTGTATTATTGCACGAGGGTATCCATCTTATAAATGATCAACTTACTACTAAAAGTCATACTTTTCTTTAAAGATGCTCCATTTAAATTAATTACATAAAGTTATAAAAAAAATTACATAATTAATCTTCTTGGCAATTAATATACATAGACTCAGACATGTGACGAGAATCATACAAGTTCTAGATGTGGCATCAAGCTTGGAATCCAATTATTTTGCAACTCCATATATATGCAATGCATGCATATTTAAGTGTCAGCCACAAGGTTCTTGAATCTACCCACCAAACCTTTCTCAGAAAATGGTGGACAAGGTGGTAAATTATTTGGAAGAATCAAACTTATATATGCATTAATACATGTGGCCACAAGATTCCGTCTAGATTGCTTTTTTGATATACCTAAAGATTTTGAAGCATATATGTGTGCCACAAGGAGGAAAAGATTCATTTCATAATGCAATTCCATAATGGTGACAAGTCTATGTATTAGGCACTAGGAGTAGTTGATCCCAATATATCTTTCATCGTACATGGAATGGTAAAAATGGGCACATAAACGTAAAATCCTGAGAAATATACTATAACGGGCATGAATTTGATTTATGACTATTAAATTGAATATAAGATTTTTTTATTCAATTATGGGTTACGACGAATAATAAAACAAAGCAGCTTAATTAGCTGTCATCTTCAAAGAGATGATACGTTTAGTACGATAACAAGAACAAAGTAGGAAGGAGATGGATCCAAAAGGTGAAACCAGGAGCTAATTTTCAGGTTTGGAATCGGTTTCAGACACATACCAACATAGTCAAGACAACTTAGCCGTCTTACTTTTTATTTATTTTTTATATGTTATAAAATAACTATATATTGTTTTATTGCTTGAACGTTTTCTTAATTCCCCCCAACTTTGACCACTTTGTCTTAATCTACTCTTCAACTTGGGCAGTTCTAGATTATTCAACTACCAACTACTTGCAACACTCCATTGATTTGTGGGTCAATTGCTACTGACCATCTACCTAATTATAGACCTCAACATAAATTGTCTAATGTTCAACTTGGTTTGGCATGATTAGTAGATTGCATACACCTGGTTTGTGGGATAACTCGAATCTCTCTTAATACTTGAATCTGGATTATAAGAAAGACTATACAAGTTTAATAAAAGCCATCTTAGATCTAGCCACCTTTCCTAGAATCTCGTCCGCAAGTTATTGACGTTGGGAGAGAGGGATGAGAGCTCCTCTGAACTAGCTCTTCCCCTCTCCGGTTCTCTCTCTTCCAGCTACTAGATCCGGCATGTTGGGGCTCCTCTACACCGCCTCCCCTTTTCTCGACCTTCCTGTGCCACCCCCTTCACCTTGTTCCGTCCGTCCCTCAACTAGTCTTGTCCGCCTTTCTGTGCGCCTCCCCGTGCTTTCTTTCTTGGGGTCAGTTGAGTGTGGAGATCTGTTATGAGACAACGCTTCTTCAGACTGTGGTTTAATTATTATTTTTCTTCTTCTTATTTTAGTTAATAAGGTGTCAGCTTAGTCTGGTTTTTGGTGCCAACATTAGTTTGGTCTTTTGGTGTCAGATTTAGTCTGATTTTGATGTGCATCTATTGCGTTTCAGGTCATTTCATTCAGGTCTAGCCTGATAGTAAGCAATACGCGAGTTATGCTCAGTGAGAAGTTGACTGAATAAATTTAATTCACACCAAGTTCAAGTTTTGTTAGAGCTTTTGCCTTAATTGTTTCAACATCTATTATGTATATCTTACGGTTAATATATAATATATGCTACAATCTTTTTCCAAATAAAAAAATTCATCTTCGACAATATTGGGAAGAAAATATCATTTTGAGACAGAGGAAGCCCATTTTAATAGATTAGAATATGATTTCGTAAAAAAAGGAATTTAAACTTCTTTTAAAAAAATATTAATACCGACATAAGCCATAGATTATTCTTTAAAATGTTGTCAAACACCGATTCGAGCTATAATTCAACACCTACCTACGAGAACCAATTTATCTAACTTAATTTCCAAGCTACAAATGGGATATTTCAATCCACCGTGTAGGGACCTCATCGTGAGTTAAATATCATTATTAATCCCGACCAACACTATATTATCCTCTGCAACAAGCAAGTAGATGAATCCAAAGAGAGAGAGGGAGAGGAATCTGAACAAGAATGTCGTAAATAAAGTCAACCATTAAACTAGTGCTTAAAAGTCAATAATATATGTACAATATGTGTGCTGTGCCACTATAGGTATAATAACTAAAAACACCATATGTTCCTCTACCTAATTTACTAGTAGCTATATACATCACAAACCTTCCACCACCAAGCACCTTTTCATCTTCCCTCTCCTAATTTTCAAATCAAACCAGCAATCCAACTATAATTCTGTTTTGTAGGCCAACCGCTATCACCGAATTCAAGTGTGTGTGAACCAAATAATTGAAATTCCTGATCGGTTTCAAGAGTAAGATCTGATCAAACCCAGGTTGTACAGATTCCTCCTCACTATGCTCCCAAGTGAGAACAGCACGGCCCCACCGACCCCTGGGGCCGGCTCTTCCCTCTCTGCCGGCTGGTGATAAATTATGGGTAGTTCCTTCACTTTCAAATTACTCAACCCAATTCTCTGTCGGACTGATTCGATGATCTTTGGATCAGCTGGGTTCCCAATTGCATCAGTTACAAAGAAAATATTCCTGGCTGTATCAATGTTGGTGGATATCTCAGCTCTTGTCACATTAAGTCCATTTTCTCTGAATGTTCGTGTGACATCAGCTAAAAGACCTTGCCTATCTTCAGCACATAGTTCAAGCCTCACACCCTGTTGACAACAAAGCTTACCCGTTACGAACAATCAAAAGCAATACATAAAGAGAATGGGAATAAGAACAATTAAATTAACAATACAATGAATCATTTCGGGTTAAATGGAAAGCAGAATATTACCTCAGATGCTCTTCTCTCTACAGCAGCTTGCAAGCATTGGATTACACGTTGCCTCTCAGGCTCCGAACTGATTGGAGAGCCATCTGTGTGCCTGATGTAGAATTCCTGAAATAGAATTTTTATCAATAACCCAAATCATATAATATAACAAAACAATATTTTGATAGCCTAATATGTTAAACTCAAGTACCAGATATGCGGTTTCGCCTGTCGTTTTGATGGTTGCATGAAAAACAATATATCCCATGTCTGTCAAAGTGCAAACAACATCAAATAGAAGCTTGGTTCTGTCTTTGCATTGCACATTCACAACCGAGTAACTCCTTTCCATCCAATTCTGAACAGTCACGATAGGGGTGTCAACACTAAGCTTCAATACAGGCTTTCTATCATAGTCCCGGTCGGCAAACATCATCTGATGCAATCTCCTTTCGGTATGGGTGACAGCCAAGGAAACAGAGGTCTTGGCACTTCTGATGTCATTATCACCCTTGAGAACATTCTTCAACCGAGCTTCAATGCGATCAATTTTCTGCAAATCGTCAATTGGGGACCCTGAGGTCCAGTCCCTGACATAGATGAGGGATGCAATTCTCCCATTGTGAGTCCATACTTTGGCTTCTACAACATCACATTGAAGGTCAGCTAGCACTGCAAACACCTCTGAAAGAAGACCAACTCTGTCGGTTCCAGTCAATTCTAGGGCCGTCAAGCCAGTAAAGTCAGCTCTCCTCCCATAATCAATTGTACCCAGTGACTGTAAAATACAGAAATCAACAACCCATTAGTTTTAAAGTTGGAGAAATGTTTCATTAATGACAATTGATCATGTTTAATTACAAAATGTTCAAGGGTTTAACTGAAATTGGGCATTTACCACCTTAATTACCTGTTCAATGTAGCTAATAACACTTGCGTCCGTCAATTTGTTTCCTTCTAGGTCTGTGACATGGAACACTGGAGAATCATGCAGAAAAAGGAAACTGAGTTAATTAAGTTTAGTAAACAGAGGAAGAGGCGCCATGTAATTAGAACCCAGGATTTGGTAGATTTTACTTACCATCCATGAACCACCTTCCATCGGAAGATATGTAGGCCTTTTTGATGGAAAGATTCAGATCAGTGAGGATCTGAATGGCCTCCAGCAAGATACCGTGCTTTCTAGCGCTGTCGACCTGAAAAAACCCGTAGAATCGGAGAAAATTGGTTAGTTTCTATAGAACTCCGAACCCAAATAACGATTTTTTTTTCGGGTGGCTTCTACAAGTTTACCTTGACGACGGTGGTGGTAGCGCAGACGGCATTGTCGATCACGACCCTGTCAACAAGAGAAGGCTCACGTCAGATTTTCCTTAGAAAATTGGATCCAATTAATTTGAAAAAATTGGGGGAAACAGGAGGGTCTTTGAAAAGTCAGAAGTTGGAATGTGTAAAATCTTCTGGAACAAACAAGACGATTGACTGGGAAAAAAACCCCCTAAAAATAGAATATAATAAAAATCAAATTAACCAGAGATTTTACGAAATCTAAACCGCATCAGGGCGAGATCTCGTTTCACACAAGGCAAAAAAACGTGTTTGGCAAGAAATGATTCAGAAAAAGGAAAGTGAAGATCACACTGAAAGAAAATACCAAAAACAGTGTGTAGCTTGGACTTGCAAAATTGCTCCCGATCGCAACACTCGAACTACTAAAATCAAAACCTCGAGCAAGTTTTCCGATCAAACTCAACAGAAACTCCAGTTTCCAGAAGAAAAATCAACAAAACCCACAACTAAAGGAAAATCGACGAGCTAGGCTAAAAAACAGTTTAATCAGGAGAGAAATTGAGAGCTAAATCGATTGAAAGGAAGGGAAATTAACCACAGACCTTGGGGTGTTCATCCTGATAACAAGCTTCTCGTACTCGTCCGAACAAGCAGGCCACTCCATCTGCATTTTTTTACCCTAGAGATCGAAGAAGAAACAACTCCAGACACGCGTTTCGATGGCAGAAAAATCGACTCCCAGCAGAAAATAATCACAGATCACCGAAAATAACGCTCCCTTTTCTCTTCGTTACAACGAAACAATGGTTGTTCTCAGAAGAAAACTCCTCTATTTGCTGACTCCACTGATCAAATCGCCATTAACGAGTCACTATTAACTCTGGGATCCGCTTAATCTCTCTCTCTCTCTATCTGGTTTTCTCAGCGCAAAGCACGCTTTGTTCTTGACTCACCTCTCTTCTTCGTCTCCAGTCTTATTTATACTCGCATCACATTTCCTATTTTTCAATAAGAGATTATTTTAACGTCTATTATTATTTTATTATTTCCATACCACGCCTGTACGCACTGAGCGGAGTCACATGGCATGACCAAGGCCTGCCCGTTCGGCCTGCCCGCGCCGACCCGACTACACTCCTCAAGTCAACCACCCCTTGCGACACGTGTCGCTCGATCCCCCATCTTGGCGGTTCCATTGTCCAGCTCAGATGCCACCGTGTACACTACCTTTGCTTTGATTCGACTCCACAAGGAATAGCACCAGTACACGTGGCAGCTC
>JAYMSW010002971.1:0-12910 GCA_036897725.1 Erodium texanum | reverse complement strand
TTAGAATTTTTATTCCACCAAGTATAACGTTTGTGAGGATTATTGCCTTATTCGTTTCAAAATTCGTTATGTATGTCTTGATAAATGGATATACAATATATGGAACAACTTTTTCAAAAAAAAATTTGCAACTCATTCAATTATTTATTTATTTTCAAAAAATAAAGATAAAGTTTTGAAGTTCATTTTTATTTTCAATAAATTGATGATCTTCACATCAAATTGAAGAGGTTTTGGGTTGATAAATTTATGGGAAAGAAAGTGGACTTGAAGGCCCATAGATGACGGGGCCGAGCGCATCTCTCTGACAACTCACACCTCAGGCTCGGACTATCTAATCTAATCTAATCCTCCCTCCAATCCACTCCACAGCACAACCCCAGTCATGGAGATCTCCTCATCCTTCGCCCCTTCTCTCCTTCCTTTCCCTTCCCGTGCCCCCAGACCTTCTTCTCTCTCTCTCTTCGCCTCCTGCAATTCACCCTGTAGCAAAAATGTCTCCGCCACTTTCCTGAGGAAAATCGGCACCGCCAGGTCCACCACAAGCCACCGCCACAAGCGCCTCACCTGCAACTGCTTGTTTGGGCTGGGCGTGCCGGAGCTCGTCGTCATCGCCGGTGTGGCTGCCCTTGTTTTCGGCCCCAAGAAGTTGCCTGAAGTCGGGAAGAGTATCGGCAAAACTGTCAAGAGCTTTCAACAGGTCTCTACTCTCACTCGCTAGTTATGTCAATTTGTTTATTTTTGTGGGGTTTTGGTTTATGAAATTTGTGATTGAGTTTAGGTTACTGTTTATAACACTAGAAAGGATAAGATAATGGAGAATGGTTAGAACTTTAGTTTGTAGAAGGGTCAAGGTAGGAGAAGGCTTGAATTAGTACAGAAAATAGTAAGAGAAGACATAATAGCATATTGCTTCAGGGAGGAGATAGCATGAGCTATTTCGGAGTGAAGAGGATAATACAGGTAGAAGACACCGTGGACTTTTGCTTGAGGATTTATAGAGTTCAGCTCAGCCCAACATTGTTTGGCAAATGGTTTGCTTCTTATTTGATGATTGTTGTGCCAATGGTGTACTACGAAAATTAGAACAAGTGCACTTGGCACCAAACTCAAAGTGCTAAGTTAAGCAGCGACCAAATTAATTGCAAATACAATGCTTTACCGATGTAAAGAACTAATTGTAGGTGTCTTTGCCTCCAAGGGTTACCAAATATTTAATCAATTCCGGTTCTTTGCCAACTTATGTTCGTATCGGTAACCCTAGGTATCTCTGTTGAGGCTCACCTAATTCATCCAAGTTAACCTAGTCTGTATTTCTGTGCAACTTTTTATGCCCAGCCATATTAGGGGTAATGAGGGCATAAATTGATATGTCGGTCTTCCTTAGGCTCGAAAGTTCCGAAGTGATTTTAAATTTCTAGGTGTTTATCCCCTCTTATTAGATTTCTTCTATCAAAAAAGTCAATCAGAACCATTTTTGTCACGACTCTTAATCATTAGGTTATAGTAGTTCCCAGTTCTATTTTCCACTTTGTAGCAGCATCAAGTGCTCTGGTCCCTTAGAAGCCATTTCTGTTAAGCACTTTTTTGTGTGTGTTTATAGTGCCAAGTCTATTTGGCTGAGAGATGTTTGTTCCCTCCTTGGAAGCTTCTCTCTCTTTTAAAATTCTTTTCTTGTTGATAAAAAATAAAAATAAATAAAACCTATGTCTAGGACAACAATGGATGCAAATAATCAATGGGAGTGCAATCCAAACAAAGCACTAAACTAAAAATTAACCAAGTAATGTACATGAATACAATTAAAGTATGATATATAAATTCATTCAATAGCAGCCTATCTAACGTTCAAATAACACTTGCAATTATGAGATTTAGCTCATAATTGTGAGAATACAACAATTTATCACAATGATGAACATCACATGATGAAAATAAATCTAAATCTTTATAAGAAATAATGCAATTCCTCACAACTTTATGCTATTCATCTTTGTCTATACAGAGGAAATGCTGTAGCATTGGTTGAATTTGTACAACTTTACATTGTACTTGAGGATAGACTTAAGTTTAAATCGTAAATGCCTATAAAAAAGAAGAAATTACATTGTAATGAAAATAATAGTAATTTAATGGATATTATGATTGCATGATACTGTAGACGCTAGTTTGTGTCATAATCAGTTTAGTTTGAAATTTCTCTTGCCATTATGTCCAGAAACCATTACAAGATTTTCTACTGCACAGACTGTTTCCGTGTCCTGTGAAATGGAGAGAAAGTTGAACTTTCTTGTATTGGTTTACTCATATTTGCTACGAACATTGAGTTGCCTAAATGGTTAATAGTTATCAGCACCCTTCAACTATTATTTTGTTGTTTTCTGCTTAATTGGCTAAAGTGCATGGATCCTTGGCCTAGTGATCAGGGTTCAATTCATGGTGGCAGTATAAAAATTATCCTTTATAAAAAAAATTTACTTATCAGGCAATACCTGAACAAATGAATTTGGGACTGATAGGATCATTTTATTTTCATGGGAATCTTGCAGGCAGCTAAGGAATTTGAGTCTGAGCTGAAGAAAGAACCAGAGTCATTATCAGAGGCTCCTGCAGAGAAACCTAGAGCAGTTAATGAAGAGGATGAACAAGATATAAAGGTCTCAAGCTCGAAAGAGAGTAGTACGGCATGAAATTGTGTGTCCAAATATTATTAATATGATAAGGTAGTACATTTCTCTTTCTCCCTCAGGTGTACTTGTACCAGTGGATTTAGAATATGATTTTGAATTTAATATCGTAGTAGATAATTATTTTTCAGAGAATTTGTCATGGAAAAAGCCTTGAATTCCATTAGAAGGGTTATGATCTGTTTCGGGCACTATCTTTCATGCTTGAGCCAGGGTCAACAGGTGCGGAAATGAGTGCTTATTGAGGAGTTCAGATTTCAGGAGAAATAGCTTTTCTTTTTACATAATTATACACAAAAATTCAAGAGTCAATTGATTATGTGTTTGACTCCAAAAAAAAGTTTTTAAAATAATAATATATATTTGGTGTTATGCAAACCAAATTTGGTGTAACACCACTCATACACCAAGTGTTCGATATCGTGTAGGTTGGAGAAGAAATCTTTTTCATTGAACTCTGTACTGTTTCATTATCACCTAACCGAAAACTTATAGATACCAAATCCCAGCTCAAATCTATACTTCCATTACCTGAAGCAAACTCATTATGCGTATCTACAATAATCACCTACACAACATAATATTACATCTACTGTTTTCACCAAGAAAAACATTTTAGGTTGAAAGCAAGCTTACTCAGTCAAGGTCAATGAAAATCAAAGACCTAAAGAAGGATTTACACAGAAAACTCCAGATCTTTGATGACGCAGTGACTTGAATCTGAAACCTGAGCTGACCCCCATTGGGATCATAACATCTACTTTACCTAACAATCTAACACAAATGAACCAAAAATAGACCCCCTCCACTAACTGGTTAATTGCTCCTGTCTTTGCAAATTCATCTGTGCTTCAACTCCCAGAAGCCCCACCAGAGCCCATTACTGCAGATTTTTCCTGCAACAAAATCATGAAGCTGAAAGGCACCTACTGCATGCAACAAGTCTGATTAAATTAATAAACCCAACTATGTTGGTCCAGAGGTAGTAGTAGTAGTAACTGCACCACCATCCCTTAACCCTTCAACACATGAATGTAAAGCCCTCTGCACGCTATCAGCAACTGTTCTTAATCTTCCTTGATTTACATCTACAGCAGCCACCCCACTACCTCCCAATTTTTTAGCCACTCTCTGTTTACACTTCTCCCAATCATCTACATGTAACCAGCAAGCTCGACCTCCATGGCTTCCTTCCATGCCAAGAAACGACACATTAGAGTTCTCACCGAACGAATATCTTAGTCTCACTGAGACACAATAAGGCAACCAAGCAGCACCACCAGCGGCATTTATGTGAGGGATATGAGCAGGATCCAACACAACAGTCAGTGCAAAATCAACGGAGTTGTGGGGCCGATCATAGTGGATATTGCTTTTAGATGCACAAGAATTCTCAGATGTATCTTCCATATTTATCCCCGCGTGATTCTCCAGACATAGTTTGATACGAGGTTTTTGGGCCAGCGCTGTGTCTCCGCCCTGGGCCTGGGCCATTCCTTTTTTCCATGCTATTAGTTTCAAGAACTCCCTTAGAACTGATATGGGCAAGGTGAGAAGGGTGATGAAAGATGCAACACGTGAGGCATCGTACGGTTCTGATGCAACACGGCGACTGAAGTAGTCACATATTTCACCTATTTCGGATTGAGTTAGCTCTTCTTGAGCAGCATTTGCATTTTGCTGTTGTTGATGATGAAAACGCTTCACGCTGAGGACTTGAAGCAGGAGTTGAACCCGGTGGACACTGACAGCAAAAACATATCCCCTGAACCAAAACAAGTAATCAAACAGTATAATACAATGTGAGATGACATACTAACAAAATCATAATAACAAAGAGATAATAGAAAGAGAAAGAAAAAAAGTACCTTGTACTATCGACTTTTTGCAGGTTGGTATCCTTATCTTAAACTCGTTGCGGGTTGTGGCCCTGAACTTTTATTATGTTGCATTCTAAAATGGCAATTTGCCCTCAAAATTTTGATTTGAAAAATAAAAGGTGCAAAACAAAAAGTTCAGAATTTGATTAACTAGATTACGTTAGTAGAATGAAGAAAATAATTATTATAGTAGAATTTGAGAACCCAAAAAAAATGATTTGGCTTTTTGTTCTGTTTTTTCTACTTCTTTAAAATTTTAAATTTCAAGGGTAAAATTGTCATTTTGGATTAAATTGACACAAACGGCAACAAAATATATGTTCAGGGCCACAACCCACAACGATTTAGAGATAAGGATACCAACCTGCAACAAATTTATAGTACCCATTATCCCCTACAAAATGCATCAGATAACAAAAAAAACATCCATGGTCTTCCTACATGCATGATCTTCCTATATGCATGTCAGTCATTCTAAAATGTGATTAAATAAAGTAGAGCATAAAAGTTCCAAATATGTGAGGGTAAAATATAAAACAAATTAGAAAATTCGACTATCTTACCCTACAAAGAAGCGCAGAGCAGGCTGTTCTTGGTCCAGATTCAAGAGTGCTCCTTCATTATCCTTCAATATGGAGCCGAGGATCTCTTTCAACAAGTCTGGCAATTGAGCAAAAAGCCACAACACTCCAAGGTATTTTAGAATGCCTCTGAGAACCTTCTTAAGAGCAACAAGTGGAACCCATCCACCACCGTACCCTCCATCATCCCCCAGACCAATGATCGCTGTATTTAGTTCTCCTCTTACATGTGCAGGAACTCCTGCACCTAAAGATCTACGAACAGGCAATCCTGAACTCACCATGGACAAATTTGAAGAAACTGGAAGAGCACTTGCCATTCGGCTCAAACCAGCTACTTGGCTTCCTGCTCTAGACATCACTGCAGAATTTGGAAGGTTAACCCTACTTCCATTAACAGCTGAACCCGATGTTGTGTTTGGATTGTTTGGATTTGCCAGTCCAACTGTCTGTTGACCAGAAGTGAAATTAGGCTCTAAACCATTCAACTCTTGGGCAACATGTTCCATAATGAAAGGCCGGAACTGTGGACATGGCAAGGACCCTCCAACAGAAGGGCCTCCTTTGGGAGGAGTTGCTGGCTGCAACCAAACCTGATCTCCGGCAAAGCAGCGCATGTCAACTGCAAAGTGTTTCCGATAAATTATCCGTATCCAGTAAGGGCCGCGCAACACAACAGAAACATCAATGGGCAAGAGCGAGCTAGGAACAATGCCAGTGCCTCCACGTCCAGCTGCAGCCAACATTGCAGACCCATGTATGCCGTGATTACCAAGAGGCCCAGGAACATTAGGCACAACAGGATTTCCAGAAGGACCAGAAGCCTGGGTAATATTAACCGGTGCACTGCTTGACAAAAGACCCTGCTGAGGTGTATAGCCTGCCTGTTTTGGGATAGAAGAGACAGCTCCTACTACCCCGGGGACTGCTGGAGTAGGGCCAGCTCGTGCAGGCCGAGTCGCAGCAGTAAGAGCATGTAATGGACCAGCAGTGAGGCGAATGCAATCCAAAAGAGATGCAACTTCGGCTCCATTAATGAAATCTTCCAGAAACTGAATATAACAGAGTAACACTAACATTGTGTCAGTAGACAAAATACTAATAGATCTGAAGCAAAATCGATTCCAATGTATGCAATGCTTACAAATGAAAACTATGTGTGAAGCTATAGGGAAAACGGGTACAAAATTTCATCAGAGCTTTGAGTAAGATGGGTTGAAATCATTAGATCTTATCCAAAAAAAAACACAAAATACTATCATGCAGATTGGAGTAAGAGATGAGTATGAAAGATTTTTGTCCAATTCTCGCAAAAAGCATCATTTTGTTATCTGAATTTAAATTAATTTTTCCCTTTTACGGTCTTCTTAAACCTGTATGGACAGCAAGCCAGTCACTAAAAGGTTAACCGTAATAGTCACTCCCTTTAGAAAGTGGACATCCCATGTCAGCATTATTTGCAGCCATGATACTATTTTTGAAATGGTATTTACATGCTAATTTAAAGAAGCAGGGGTCAAACATATTACATTAGATTGCATAATAGAGCACATAAAAACGAAGATATCGAAGATGGACAGTGACTACAGCTGAAGGTCTATACAAGCACAATTGAGGCCAAAACACAAACCATCACCATGTCAAATAAAATCCATAAAAGGAAATGTGATAATTCAAGCCAGTCGTTAGTGAACAACAAACAAAGCAACGCACCTTAGTATGAGGCCAAAGCTGGTCAGGAGAAACATGCATAGTACAACCCTCTTTACCTGATTCCCATTCAACAACAAAGCGGGCTAGAACTCCTGAACCAAAGCTAAACCACAAACTCATCAATCCAACAGCCTCAATTCTAAATGCCCTCCTCATTTGCTCTGATAGCTTATCAGCTGCCTCAACAGAACCTTTGGCTCCAACTGATGCTGATTTGTCATCAGGGCTTGAACTGCTTTCTTCAGGTTTCTCATCTGCTCTTATGCCAAGCAGTCTACGCATCCCAAGAGCAAACGTTCTTGCATTGTAGAGCCTTTGGATATCTGCCACTAGATTCTTAATGCTATCAGGCTCGACAGACTGATAACTTAACACAACACCTTCAGAATCATAACGAATATGAGAATCTACATCAGATGTATTGGCAATGCGGACACCAGAACCCCATGGTGTACTATTGATTCCCTTCTGAAGCTCCCACAAATCTCTGAAGTGCTGGTCATTTATTTTGACATCCCAATACATGCTTCCAGGTCTGCCAAGTCTCAGGCATATGTGCTGCCACGAATCACCTCTTGCAAATGGAAGCCGGAACCATATGTTTGAGGATGCACTCCTTAGACCCACTTCTTCAACATATGGAATGTCCAATGTTTCCATCTGGCTAGTTAGTCTGGCATGCTTGATACAAAGCGAGCAATGTCTTACAACATGAAGAAGAGCTGAAACATATATAGTAGAGGGAGCATTCCCTCTATTTGCTTCGGCGGTAAGATTAGCGTAACTGCATCCTTCAGTCTTAGAGACAGACTCTTTTGCTATCTGGGCCTGCGGGTGTTGAACATAAGCTGATTCTGATAACTTCGTTCTCTTGGAGAATCTTGAATCTTCTTCCAGATCTTTGAGAGATGGAATCAGACTCAACATGTCTGAAACTACGCGCTTTCGTGGATTTTTATCATGGTTTGAGATCACACCATCATGAAATTTTGCAGATTCTGATGCATGTGCTGAAAAAGAAAAGGTATATTTCTAGTCAGGTATGTATGACTAAAATGTTAATTTGAACAACTATCCAGATTGATAAAGATAGATGAAGATAAGATATCTTACATACGAGGGTTGTAGTCAATGAGTTTGATACAGCATTTCTGAAGGATCCATGCACATGTGGTGAGCTTCTTGGTCCATTAGGCATAGAACCTTGGGTGGCAACACGAGAACCAGTTGGCTGGGGTGGAGATAATAGTCGAGATGGCTGGCTATCGGCATCCTTCAAGGTATCATTTACCAATTTCACATGCTCTTCATCCATTGCACTATTCGAACCACCCTCTAAAGGATATAAAGATCTGAGAGAAGCCAAATCCTGATCAGACTTTGAAGCTGACAGTTTTTTCAGTTCTGCATTCCTTCCAGGAATAGATGAAAGTGAACCTACAGATGTAGAGTGTACTGGACCTTTCAAATCGCTTGAGGAGTATAAAGAGCCACTAAAACTAGTAGCCTTATTTGGAATTTTTGCAGCATTATTCACTTGTGAAAACTGCACACTCCCCTCCCACTTAGGAGAAGGGGTTCTAGCTTTTATACCTTGAAGATTCATCGTAACCGAGCCGAAATGTGATGCGTGGGGTGCACTATATGGTGCTGGTAGACTTTGAACACCTAATGAAGGTGCAGTTGGTGTTTTGTCTACTTCAAACATTTCATCAACAACAGATGAAAAACTTGATGGAGAACCTGAGGTCTGCAGAGAACCACCAAGGTTGTATTCTGAAAGAAGACCATGCTCGGCAGGTATATTAGGAGCTCCTGCATTAGGCAGGAAGGAAAGTACTTTTCCTGAGCTGAGTAAGCTCAAGTTCAGTTCATCATCAAGCATCTGCATCTGGCCAATGTCAATTGTCTTAATCCGTATCACATTGTTCAACTCATTATAGGGATGAGTTTTCTGGGAAGGATAAGGCTGGGTCTCTAACAGTTTAAACAGTGGTTTGAAGTCTTTATCAAGTTGCATCAGCAGAAAATAAGAATTCCCAGCATCTGGAAACCTCATTAATAACATAGCTTGTCCATTCAAAACATTCTTGGGTACTTTTACTGAAGCAACGCCATGTTCAAATACCTACATGAGTACATATTATTTATTCCTGCCTAGTTAGTAAATATATAAATGGGAATACCCAGCAATAAGGACCAGTTACCTCAAGGCCTAGAAATCTGCCAATAGATGCAAATAGATGCAGAATACTTTTGCTTCTCAAGCTTAAGAAAACTTCAGCTGCTGTGCTACTTCCCTGATTCAAAGCTTCCTCACACTCCAATAGTACTGAAGGTTCAAGTATATTCTGGGATGACTGAAGACGAAATCGGCCATTCCTGCAAGTCAAATTGAAACTAGTAATTCCATATAGCATGGTTTGTGGCCTTAAACTTACATAGTAACATGATCATGAATAAAAACATCTGTCTCCAATAGTTTGAAGAAAATGTAGTTCGTGGTGGGATAATGTGTTTGTCTGAAAACTTATCAGGACCAAGTAGCATCTAACATGTCTCATAAATTGTTCACCGAAGTAATCTACAGTGATCTCAACACCAACTCAGGTTCTCCATTCCATGCATAGGGTAATCTTCACGTGTCATGCACATACCTAGACTGAGACATATATTTTATTGGCATGGAAAGAAAGAGAACCTTATATTTATTCCCAGTGTGAAATATGATGAACCATAGGCACGAACACGCAGTACTTCCTTCCCCTCATATTCCCTTGCATCAGACTTGTCATCTTTCTGCAGTACAATACCCAGCAAAAGTGCTGTTAATATCTGAAGAGCATGAACTACACAAAACTAAATGCATATAACATGAAATAATCATCTAAACTTCATTTAAAAATATATAGATAAAAATAAACTACAAGTTAACACGAGATCACATGACCAAATGAATCACATTGCTGGAAAAGCAAACAACATGTAAAATCAAGCTCCAAATTGTTAAAATCAGTAGCTTTGGCAAATCATCAACACTAATGAACAGAGAATTGTAAGGTTCATAATTTTTGTAATAGTTTTGCTTCATATATATATACACACTCTAATTAACTATAAGTATATTGTATTTTTTCATGTATAAATAAATAAAAAGGAAATAAAAAAACCTAAACAACATAATACTGGTTTAATTAATTCCACAAATACCACTTTTGTGTTATTCTGACTAGTGAAATCAAAGATACAACATTGAAACAGATAACAAAATCAAAACAAAACAAAAAAACACAAACAGAAAAGTTGTCACAAATGCACCATTTTCTCCTATGATAAACCATAATGTAGAAATAGCCATAAAAACATACAAAGGATAAGGCATATGACAGTCTGGCAATAGACAATTCCAGAATGAATAAACGTGAACTAACCTTTTTACTGTCAACAATAGGTTCATCCACGTGGAACTGAAGAACTACGTCACCCACAGTTCTAAAGATCTGAACATTTTTTCCAAGTTCCTTCTGAATTTCGAGCAGACGTGTATATCTATTACAACATATAGCTCGAAGCAACAAATTCTCAATATCAATGCAACTTTGATCAAGATGAAACTCTGCTTCCCGACCAGTTAATGGATCTATAACAAATGTGCTATGGAGACACTTTATCTGCTGATCAGGTCCCGGCTCAATTTTAATAAATGGGCATGAATCAGAGTCAGATGTGCCAGAGCCTTTACCAATATCTAACCAGTATAAAATTTTGAACCCGGGAGTCTTTGGACCTGCTGGATCTGTTTCACCATCTTGATTCAGTAGTGCAGAACCAGCAATGCCGCCATGACCCGCACTACCATCAGAAATGACGTCAAATTTAATTGCATCTTTCCATCGCCCTGACCTAAGTGCTTGGACTTGCCTTATAACAGTGTCCATGATGAGTGAAAGACAAATTTCATGGAGAACGGAGTACAATGTTATAAAAGGATTTTCTGCAGCAGCCATTCTGCGCTCTAAATCATCTCCAAGAACATGCCGCCGTGATTCCTCTATCTTCAAAGGTCCACTTTTCTCACCCACAAGCAGTTCCAAATGCAGTATCCTCCACAATGATAAATGTCCCCTGTAACCAAGTGTAACTAAAACCTGAAATTCCCCATCCACTCGAAGCAAGGCAGTCCCATCGGAAACCTTTACTTGAGATGTCTCTTTAGGTAGCGAAACTTCAAGTAATTTAGATCGAACAAGTGTGTCCAATTTTCTCAAAGCTGGCTTCTGCTTATCCTCAGTTAGTGTGTACTGCATACCCACATCTTCAATACATTTTGGTAGACGCTGATAAGTTCCCGTAAGGAGGATCTCAATAGCTGATGGAACATCATAGACAGGGGCACGAGCTTGCTGTAGCCCCTCATGCATGAAGAACAAAGAATCTGCCGCCTGGGTAAAGCATGTTTCATGACTCGATAGAGTAGATGCAAGTTGCTGACAATAGTGTATCAGTGGTACCTGCAAAAAATGCAACAACAAACAAGTCTGAATTAATTGATCTTCAATGTAAAATTGGTTAGTCGGATTTACAACAAGGATGCAGAAGAATATCAACTTTACTAGCTCAATAAGGGAAAAATTACAACTCATGGGAGGCCGAAACAAATTATGGGCGGATCTAAATAGCTCAAGATAATGTTACCGCTCAGCAAAAAAACAAGTTGTGAAAAAAAAATAGTTTCAATTTTATTGATAGATTCCAGAGACTTTAGGCCCTTTTCCTCTGTTCACAGTTTTTCAAGCCCTCCCAATCTCGTGTTAAGTGCCATATTAATAAGACCATAACCATTTTCTAAACTAGTTTCCAAGTCCATTGGTAGTTTCCAGAGATTTTAGGTACTTTACACACTTTTCCTCTGTTCACAGGTTCTCAACCCCTCCCAATCTCATACTAAGTTCCATATTGATAAGACCATAACAATTTTCTAGCTCTTGCACCTCAAGATGATTAACTAACCAACAGTTGGCCTCTTTCTGGTTAATTAACACATACAGCTCATTGCAACTGATACTTATACATCTCCACAAACTGAACCCAGAAAAAACAAATTAGCAAAGATTAAGTTATCAGCTTTAAGGAAATAACTTCCATAGATTGAAATTACTATTTTTATGTTCCTTGCCCTGAATTCAGAAACAAAATTTGAGGAGGGGCACTAGATTTTGCAGACAAAAACACAAACTTGGAAACGGGGATTGGGAAGAAGACAGAAGCAGACCTGTTGGCACCACTTGGCGAGGACATTGAGACGAAGCATGCGCTGGCGGGTCTTGACGAGATACTTGAGGAGGCTGATTTTCTTGTCGGCATCGGATTGATCCGGGGACTTGGATTTGTCGATGAGGTCTTTGAGGGAGAGGAAGGATTCCTCGGCGGCCCGATTGACGAGAGTGGAGAAGTCCACCGTCTGTTGCCCCAACTCGGCCATTGACTCGGTGTGCTATGAGATCCGCAATGCGCCAGGCATAGATGGGCACCTAGGTTTAGGGTTTGGAATGGGAGAGGAGCTGTTTGAGCTCTCTCGGAGTCGGGAGAGAGTTTGTGGTTTTGCGAATCGGGAAGAGTAGAGAATTTTTATTCAGACCAGTTCAACAACAACAGCGAAATAGGTAATTATATTCTGGAAGGAGGAAAAATGGGTCCCTTCCCCTTTAGGAAACGGAGAAAATAAGTAGCTAGGGCAATAACGATATACAATAATTCCTCGAGCCTAATTTAAATTGTAAATAGGATTAAACATTCTTTTTATAAAATAAAATAAAAATCGAATGTGTTATAAGTTTTTTTTTTTTTTTGACAAATAAGAGCACCTGTCATGTACGAGAAAGATTTATTTTTTCATTTCTTTAGTCTAACTAGGTGAAAGTTCTAGAAGTATCCACAATGGTTTTTAGTTTAATTAGACTAGAGATTAGTAAAATGTTGATTAAAAAATATTATTTTGAGGAGAGAGAAAGCTGAAAAGTGAGCTTTAGTCTAATTAGTAGAAACTGTC
>JAYMSW010002970.1:0-12911 GCA_036897725.1 Erodium texanum | reverse complement strand
TCTTTTCGCACCGTTTTCGCCTGGCATAGTCAAACACACCCGTAATAGAGAACAAGGTAATATTATTGCATAATTCAACCAAAAGGGGACGAAATTAGTCCAAGAATGGATATAAAGATGTCGATTTAGACATCAAGATGCGTCTGCATCAACAGTCGTTTATTTAGGCGGAGATTCAGGATGGGAAGAGACATTTTTCTTCACATTATGCATACTTTTGAGGAGCGGGAACCATATTTTAGGCAACGACCTAATGGTCGTAGGGAGCTGGGTTTCACTCTATATCAGAAGTGAACCGATGCGATTTACATGCTAACATATGGTAACACAACAAATAGTGTTGATGAAATCGTCTGAGTGAGTGAAACTACCCTACTGGACTGTGCAAGGAAATTTTGCAGAAACATCATCTAGTGTTTCAGTGCTAAGTACCTACATCGATCGAACGAAAATGATATCCCGAATTTGTTATAAGTAGGCAAGTCCTGCTGGTGGTCCGATGTGTTGGGAAGCATAGAATGCATGCATCGAGAGTGGAAAAATTGTCTGGTTGCTTGCCATGGACAATATACGCCGGGTGATTAGGGTGTCCCGACGTTTATGCTTGAAGCGGTCGCCTCTCAGAACATGTGGATATGACATGCTTTTTTTTGTTGTGGTCGGCAGCAACAATGGCATTAACATTCTGCACAAGTCGCCATTGTTAGGGTCGTTATGCTAGGCGAGCAACCATCAATTTAGTATACAATCAACGGTAAGTAATATTATCATGGTTATTATTCGGCAAATGGTATTTACCTGTCGTGGGATGCAATTGTGAAAACCATTAGAGCGCCGGTGTTGGAGGGGCACAAAGTATCTTCTCAAACGTACGCTCTGAATTCTGCAAGCTCAATGGCATATCATTAGCCGATCAACTGACTGTGGGAATTGTCCAACCTCACGACTATCATATATATATGCTTGCATTATTATGCATAACATGATAGTCGAGACTGAGTGACACGCGTATGGATGCATCTAACTAGTGGTGGACAAGAATGGAATACGTACAAGGTCAACAGTTCGTTTCCGACAAGGACCGCCGTCGAGTTATGATGTCATGGACGCAAGACAAAATTACACAACTCGGAATTACACCAGACACTCCAAGCCGATCTTGTAGCGTATATGTGACGAAGCCACCGATGATCTTGATTACAAAATATCGTTTACGTAGTTTTATTTAAGTACAGTCGTTTATGTGGTTTAGGTGGTTCAACCGAATAAAAATCATGTACGTTTTTTTTTCTATTTTAAAATTTTAATTTTTTTGACACTGTTGATTGACTAAGTCAGAATTTATATAGTCATGACATTATAACTTAGGGTACAATGTTTTATGGTAACGAAGTGCATATAACCATACCCACGGGTTGCTCTTAGCAAGTTGTCGAGTTGGTGTTGTTTTTTTCTTCTTCATGTGAAAAGTTCTTGGGTAATGTTAGTAAAAAAGCTAGTTTCAGGCATTGAAGACAAGAATCTTTATAGCCTCAAATTTAGAGCAGTAGAGAGGTCTACTGATATTGCAAAGATCACCAAACTACAGCTAAATGTTATTCATGAGCCGTTCGTGCTGTTGAGAGTGAAAGATAGGAGATTAATGGCAATGAATGAGCTCCAAATTCAACCAACATTGAGCTCTTGTTTCAGTTCCTTGATGAAAGCCATGCAAATGGGTCTTCTTCCATGCGTACATTTACTCACCTCCCATACTTAACCAAACTTGTAATCCAAACTTGCACTATATAAGAAGAGCCATGCTCTTCCTACTTTCTCCATCAACCACATAGGCCATTTCTCTCCTTTTCAAAGTCTTACCAATTGTGTTTCATAACAATGGCTTGCAAGTCCACCTCCTCTCTCATTGCTCTTTTGTTGATTCTCAACATCGTTGTTGCAGTCGTGGGCCGCGACATCCCGGCAGGCTCCAACAATGTGGATGTGACGCAATCTGAGTGTCTAGGCAAGCATGTGAAGGGCTTTCTTATTCCGGGCATCGGAAGGGGTGTGTTGCCGCCCTTGACGCCCCAACGTCCATGTGGTCACGATAAGTTCACCTCAAACCCTGGGACCGACGCCCTAGCACCAGCTCCCGGGGTTTAAGGTCACAACCCCTCAATTTTTGTTGGGGCTGTTCCTGCACCCAACATGTCCTGTATTTTGTTTGGCATGTCACAAATAAGTGTATCACACATAAGTGTCTCTATAAGGCTTTAATCCTTAGATGGACAGTCAATATTTCTGCATCGCATTCTGTATTTTTACGTATGCTTTTGAATACATGAATACACATGCATTTTAAGTATACACGTAAAGTCCAAAGTACTTCATATATTTCTGTGACGCATTCTGTATTTTTACATATGCCTTTAAATACAAGTATATGCGTGAAGTCCCGAGTACTCCATATAGGGTACGTACATGGGTTTCATCTATAAATCTTGGCTCTGCTTCATTGAGGTAAATGGAAAGTGAACAAATAATCAAGCACAGAGAATGAATACAACGGTATGTAACAACAGAATCAGATTACAAACTCATCGGGCGCAGAAAGTTAACACAACATACATTTGATGAATTACAATGCGGTGCGAGTTTCTTTTGTATAAAGGAAAACATCATAGCTCTCAAATTACGAATCTTGAATCCGACAAGGCTGACAAGAACAAACACGCTGAGAATGTCTTTATGAATATCCTGCAAGAATAGAGGCAATCGAACATAGGTTTATTAAACCAACTGAACAAAAATATCAAAAACTCTGCACCTTTAGTTTATGATATTGTAAACCATAATGAGCTAACAAGTCCAAGACACAAATATATTACAAAGTCAATAGTCATTAGACATGTTATCAACTTTAGACCATGGTATAATATTTTAAGGTACACAGGTAAACTATTCGATATGAGACTCTGACATCTCTTTTACGTACAAGCCTGTTATATCTCTTCGATATTAGAGAACCAATTTAACTAAAAATTTAAGTTGATAGCTGAAGACCCTATTATAGTTTCATATTCTAACACGCGTCCTATGGAAAAGCTTGTTTATGGGTTTTGGATGTGAAATTTAGGAAGAGGTGTAAACCAATTGAGAAGAGAAATAAGGGCTTTAGAGATGAGAAAGAATAAGAGGCCCATTAGGGGCAAATGAGATTAACGAGGAAATAATAAGTATTTTTATAGAAAGTGGGATTCAAACTTGAGTGTTCTACCTGATAGTTAAAGGCTCAATTATAGTTTTATATTCTAATGTGAAATTTAGGAAGAGGTGTAGACCAATTGAGAAGAGAAATAAAGGCTTTAGAGATGAGAAAGAATAAGAAGCCCATTAGGGACAAATGAGATTAACGAGGAAATAATAAGTACTTTTATAGAAAGTGGGATTCAAACCTAAGTGTTCTAGCTGATAGTTAAAGGCTCAATTATAGTTTCATATTCTAACAATACGAACAAGGTCAATGTTCATGTTATCAACTTTAGACGATGATATATATTTTAAGGTACAAACATAGGTAAATTATTCGATATGAGGCTCTGACATCCCCTTCACGTACAAGCCTAACTTTGTTTAAAAGCTCAAATTGACAGCTTGTTATATCGATTCGATATAGAACTATGACATATAGAACATTCAAAAACCTATAACTTATGGCCCATGTAATAGTTATCCACGTAAAAATAAAAACCTAGGAGCAAGAAGAGAAGCTTAAGATGTACCTGATTCAGAAACCAAACATCTTGAAGATGATGATACCGAAAAAGATGATTAATACGATGAGAAAGGTGTGTTGTAAGCACGAGAAGACCCTGGTCCAGCTACGGCTCCTTTTCTTGTGCCTGCGTCGGTGCCTGCTCTTGTGCTTGTGATGCCCATTGGGTTGGTGTTGGGCTTCCGATTCATCATTCTCCATTGTACCCATCAATGGCGCAGAGACCCGGGATCAGGACAGGGTTCTGCGGAAGCTTTTTTTGCGGATTGGGGGATCAACTACTTATTAGCGTTGATTTTTTGGAGTTGTTGCCAAGTCATGGTGATGAAATGTTTTGTGTCTCCCCCACAAAAAAAAAACTCCATTCCATCCATGGCAAAAGCAACGATAAAATACCACAAATAAGTAAATTTGTTTGGCGCCCACTGGTTTGCTATAAAAAGATGGGACATTTCGACCTGAGATATGTAAAATACAGCTCGGATATTTCCTTGTATTTACCAGAGGGAATTGTCTTTATATGTTTTTTTTAAATGGGTAAAATTGTCTTGTGAAAGAAGCATGCGTTAATTAAGTTTTGATCATAGTCGAAAATTTGAAATTTCATTAAAATAGATGAAAAAGTATATAATACTATATTTTCTTCCCTATATAACATATTTACCCCTAATGATAATAAATAAATAAATAATATATACAAAAAAAAGAGAGAGATCAGCGTCTTCTTCACCTCCGTCTGGCGTCTTCATCAACTCCGACATCTTCCATTTATGGTTGATATCTTCTCTACCTTTGCTATATGAAGGAACCGAAGATACAACAGAGATGACGAGAGGATGGAGGTGTTACCAAGTCGAATCAGAGTGGAGGCCAAGGTCTAGGGTGCTAGGCAGTGTCCGGGAGGCTGATTCGATGTAATTTCTTCGTCGTCGAAGCTCTTCCATGTGACGAGCTCTCGGTTTTGGGCTTCTCAATGGAGATCTGCCCCGAGCGAGTCACCAACACGATCTCTTACGCCATACACAGACGCCACCGTAGCTCTTCCCAGATCTGTCGAGCTTTTTTCTTATCTGTTTCATCAACTCACTTAACAGCTAGGAAGAATAGTTATACTCAAAGAAAAGGTGATTTCTACTGATCTTCTCCGTAACCCACATAACACATGATTTCGGATCCGGAACGAAGATATTCACCCACTATAATTTGTCTCGAGTCAATGGATGATCGTGACTCATACCCAAGACGATGAAAACATGTTTCGGGATATTCAACATACCCCAAGTAATGCAATGAAGAGCCATTTCCATCTCTTGTCTGTTTTCTGTTCTCCTCTAGTAGTCAGAAGCAATAGAGTAAACACTATTAAATGCATCTTTCCGTTAAGCTCATATTTAAACATAATAACAATCTTTTGGAGACTCTTCTAATGGCACGGAATTTGACCCATTCCACAAGTTTCCATTTTTAATATAGCATTCATGTATTCATCTAGTCCACCTACTATCAGCCTTACGGGTCAAATCCTTCACTTGCTTGGCAAGGGTAGTTTCAGTCCATTTGTGAATATCTCGGGTGTTTAATCCATCACTTCTCTTATCAACACAAACCAACTCCTGCTTTACCAAACACATCCATTTCCTCTACTCATTTTTTTCATCGACCTGTTAGGTTATCGCTTTAGCAAATAAGAATATCACCACTCAACGAGAATGAGGAGACATTAAAACAGACTTGATCAATTGGACCTCATGCGGCCACATCTTAGTACCTAAATTGATATATTTTGTCCACACTTTCGTTTATTTTGTCCCTAAATTCTTTATATTATCGATCAAATGTATAATTTATGCTCGTCCGATGATATGAATCTTTGTAGGCTTTTAGATCGAAAAGATATTAGTTCTGGAGAAAATGGAGTCAAAAATTCTTTCAAGAAATCTTAGAGTATGACTAATCTTCCGAATAACATAACTATCTCATATGAGCACCGATTTTGGTCTGTAAAATATCAAGTCAAAGGGAATTGAGATCTCTACACATTGCTTGAAGACCGGAAACCTTATGGTTGTGAGGCCGGCCGTGACGGGCAGGTCTACGGCCGTGAGCCTCGGGGTAGAAAACCAGAAGCTCAAAAAATGCGTTGTTTTGTTACCTGCAAGCTGATGGTCATAAGGTTGCCCGTAACAGGAACCTCTACATCCGTAAGACGGCAAGTAACACGCGTCGAAGATGAAAATCAGGCAATTTTCCTATGTTTTTCCCCTATGAATTTACCTTCTATAAACAGGAATTTAGGGTCAAAATTCAGGGGTTCGTTTGTTGTAAGGTTGAGAATAGTACTGGAGCTTGGAGAGCAAAGAGATAAATTGATTTGATTGATAATTGGTATTTGTATCTTTATTTATATCAATAACATGTCTTGTTCATCTTATTCTTCTGTTTTTCTTTCCACTATGAATATGCATAGCTAAACTTCGATAATCTAAAGTTATGAGGAAGTAGGGATTATATTATATGCGTTAAACGATTGATAACCTTGTGATTGCTGAACTAGGATCAGGGTTTATGGTTAATTTGAACTTAGTGTGTCATCTCTCTTGTATACTTGGTAATAGAAATGAATTAGTAGTTATTACTCGCAAGATGATGGTAGTATTTAGTCCATGAATTAACTGTAATTCGGATTTAAATCCTAATTAGCAATAGTAGGACTAATACAAATGTAATAGTTATAGACTTTAGGTTGAAAGTTAGAAATCACCAAAGAGGGTAGTGCTTTACATCGCCTTACATCTAGATTAGCAATAACTATGGGTTATATTCAATTAAGGTCCTAATCTATTCGCAATAGAGTTATGACTAGGTTGAGAGGTGGTTCGTTGCCCCTAGAATAGTCAACAGTGCAAGGTTGTTCATTGATTCATTGCCATGAATGTGTCTCTATGAATTCATATCCTAGATTGCTTTTAATCTTTGGTTTTCTAAACTGTTTTCAATCGAACTTGTTCTTACTCACTTTTCATATTACATGTTACATGTACATATAACAAAACATAGTCAACCTCGCATCAAAATAGTTTGAACAATCAATTAGGATAAATATTTATTGTCTAGAGTGCTCTGATGAGTTCGATATTTTGAGGTCTTTAACTAGAAAGCTCTCTATTACATTAACCGATGTAATATCGTATCATGAGAAATTATCTATCTATTTCTAGGTAGATATTCCTCGTGCCAAGTTTTTACTGGCATAAGACAATAAGTTGCTAGTCCAACATTTGATCCTAGCTATTATATTGCCTATAATCAATTGAAAATCCAATTCTACTCCATTTTCTAAGGAACATCGGACACCTAAGTATTTCATAGGATAGATAGCTTCAATTAACACACCTTGATTATAATCTAAATAATCTCTTGGGTTATTATCATACTAGAAAATGGAATCGCGCTTTGCGCGATGATTGAAACTTGTACTACAATATAAAAAATACACTCGAAATATATTCTTACAAAGCAAAATGCTGAATTTGGTATGGCTTTATTGGGTTGAACTTCATTCTTCAATTCAACATCAATGCAAAATAGGAATCCTCATTGATGGGAGGAACTACACATGATGGACAAATGACATATATAGGATGGTATGAGAACTGCCTTTTTGAGTGCAACTCAATATCTGAGATTTGAGCCTATCAATTCAACTCAACTTGACTGTCTCTATATAAAAGGCAAAACAATAATGTAAAAATTATCTAAATAAAAGGCGAAATAATAATGTAAAAATTGACAACACATGAAGACACGCAACACTAAATTTCCTAAGACATCATCAAAAGAACTCTAGTATAATAACAAGATTGCGTATCTATTCTCTAGTGGAATATATAGAACCCAGTCCATTTTCATCTGCTTCATGGGAACAATTTCTTCAACCTCTCTTTGAACTGAGTTAATCTTTTATCAGAAACAGAGAAAGGAGAGACAACTTGTAGAACATGCAAACTATGCGAGTTAAATTAATAAAATGTGTTTTAAGGAAAATTAACTTGAATAATAAAGTTATATCAACAATAGTAAAGCTAACAATTGAGTTACTGGCAAAATAATACACAAATAATCAAACCATGTATGAAAAGTGAAAACACATAGCCTTGTGCATTTCACATTTTCAAATTAGAATTCTAAATAAAATATTAATCCAATTAAACAAAAACTCCCATCAGAATCTAGTGTAGGTAAATCACGTTGTTCAAAGATGATGGATAGAAAAGCATAGAGTAAAACTCTTATCGAGCTGGATAACTTGGTAGGCTGTAATTGTGGGTTGAAATTTCAGAAAGTGGTTCAGCTTGAACTACAAATTCATCTTATTTATCATTCAGAACACAAACCCAACCAATTCAAACATCTCAGGATGTGCTAAAATTCAACTGATTATGTCCAAGGCTACACCTTGAACATTCTTCATCCCCACAAAACCAGTGAAAACTATTTAGCAGAAAAAATAACCCAAAACCCAGAAGCACAAACACATGAACAATAACATGAACTCATGTATTAAGAGAAACTTCTGATTCGACCCTCTGAATTTGGTTGGTAGTGTGACGATGGTAGTGCTTCTTCCTCCTCTCAAGCTCGATAACTATAGTTTCCTATTGAATAAGCAATCAAGTCCTTGTCAATTAGCCAAAAAAATCACAAATCCAACTTTTCATAATCAACACACAAGTAAATATATCTACTAAGAACTCATCCCACGTAATCGCCCATGAATATTTTACGATAAAAACAACAACAAATTGAAAAAAAAAAGACAAATAAAATAAAGGGAGAGGATAAAGAAGTTAGGTAAACAATTCCATGGCGGCTCCATGGAATTAGTTTTTCTGTCCAATTAGAATTGCCTATGAACGTTATAAGTTATGAAAATATGAAGATGTGCAGTTAAAAAGGTACAAAGTGAGGATAGGAAATAAGAAACTCCTCATAACTGCTATTTCTTTAATTATTATTTTTTTTCCAAATACCACGTCAGTATTAAGTGATAAAATTCTATAAAAAAAAATAAGAAAAAAGGAAGGAAAAGCAAAAAAAACACCACATCATCTCCTCAATATCCTGCTTTATATATTTATAGATAGATAGATTGGCTAGCATCTCAAATTGCAAATCTAAGAAATATAAATTAAATTACTAATATATGAGTTTCTGTTTGGATCACAATCAGGTGACCAATCATGAACACAAATATAATAACTGCATGTGCGGGTCAATAATATACATACATATAAAACATATATCTAGTTTAGTTCATCAACGATTCATAAACATGAATTAAATCCTTTTGCCTAGAGAACATTTTTATTCTATGAACAGAACATGAACTAATTAATTTGTTGAGCTAAAAGCTTGTGATCACATGAACTTCAATAAAGCCAGTCTTAGCTTCTTCACTAAATCCTTCACTGTCATGACGAATTCATCATCCATCTGCACCAACAAAAATTCACTAAACCCTTTTGCTGATTAAATCTGCAGCTAATCATATATATACGTTTAAGCTTGACTAAATTAATAACATAATTAAATCACCTGAGCCACAATAGTGACATGAAGATCAAAATTCCCAAAAGGCAAGACACTGCTATTCTCAACTGAGAGATGGAAGTTTTCTATTTCTCTCATCATCTTCGCTACAAGTCCTTTGTGCTTGTTCTTGCAATGTATTCTGATTAGCACATCTTTGTCCGAAACTCTTGCTTCGATTTCCGGCGACCCTTCATCGTAGTTCTCATCAGAAGAAGAGGCACTGTCGTCGCCGGAGACACGAGACTTATTGACCAGCACTACCGATTCCACTGTCCTCTTCTTGGTCTGCTCCTGGAGGACTTTCAAGCGTTCTTGAAGCTGCTTCATGTGCTTCACAGCATCTCCAAGAATAGAAGCTTTGTCCATCTGCACACAGTATATATATAACATGTAAGTGCACTTGATTAGTAGGTTTACATCAAAGATTTTAAATTTTGTTGTATATATATCATTCAATGATTACACATTATATCAAGATTACAAACTCCTAAGGCCAGTACATTCTAGAACATAACTCGCGTAGTACCAAATATGAGGACATTAAACCCTAATCTCATGTACCCAAGTTCAAGTATTTGTCCAATTAGACAAACAAGCTTTGGTAATCATCCCACTCTAAAACCGTGTAGATATGAACTAAGGGTCAATCTGGTTGATTGGGTGTGACACTAACTTTGAGCTATAATTAACACTTTATTCTTGTTTATTTTCGATATGAGTTTATATTATCAACAGTCATAACACTTCAAGACATGAAATTGCTTGTTATATTTTATAACCCCTCAAATCGGGTCTTTTGTCACCAACCCGTTTATTAGAAGAGTCTATCGTTTGTATATCCTAAAACATATTGTTTTCTTGATCAACAAAGTTTGATTTAATTTCAAATCTAATTTGGTGTGAATATAATATTAGTTTAGAAACTAGGCTTACCAAAGAAACAACAAACGAAACTTATGATATACATATTGAACATCAGTTGTTTTGTCCAACCTAACAAAACCGACCATGTAGATCATATGAGTTCAATATGTATATCAGTTTTTCTTAATCACATAATAGTTATTCGATTTGTGAAAACAAAAATTAAGTAAGGTACCTTCTTTAGGTTAGGAAGCACAGCAGAAAGAGCTACGAAGCGCTCGCTAAGCTTCTCTCTTCGCTTTCTTTCGGCCATGACATGATCCTGAGCTTGTGTTGCCAGTGAGCAAGGCCTCTTCGAGCCCTCCTGGTTAAATGCCAATTTAGGGTTTTCATGATCCTTGATGAAAGGCACTGTTGAGAAGCGCATTTCTGATTCGCCCACAATGCAATCCAAGTTATAACCCGAAGTCTTGGTATCAAACGAAAGAAAGTGGTCGGAAGATATGGAATTATTACAAGGTTTTGGGTAGAGCTGGGCGGTACTATAACTAGTCTTGAATTGCGAAGTATCAATATTGTTTTTGAAACTATTGATCAACAAGTTATAGTTATCTCCACCTTCAAGTGGAGTTGCTAAATCTTGTGTCATGAAGTTCAAATCGTATTGATGGATCAAGCCATGATCTTCCATTTCCTGCAAAAATCAATAAGACCCGAATGATCACAAGTCATCAGAAAAAAAAAAAAAAAAAATCTTAGAGTCGCATATATATTATTCATCATTTTCAAGATTTTCAAAAACAAAATAAAACAAATATGAACGTATGAATCATTTACCCATTTAATTGACGATAAATCCATCTCCTTTTACCTGTTGAACAAGTGAACAAGATTGATCCTGGATGGATTACAAGACAAACCCATATTAGCAAATCAAGCCATGTATATATAAACAAGGTATATTAACAATTTTGAGAACAAAATCAAGAAAACAAAACAGGATATCCATAATTAACATGATTTAATAATAATTAGTAAATTACCGTATAATAAGTAAGTATGTTTCTTCTTCTTCTTGAATCTTTGAGAAGTGGATGTGAGTGGAGGGATTTGATAGTTAGGGGCTGGAGAAGAAAGTATTGGCTAATTCAACGACTTTATACTAAAAGTGGAGCCATGAATCATATGGGACTAATAATAATAATGAGACTAGTCTTGTGGTTAGGGCTACACACGTGTGAAAATGTTTTCATTTGGTACTGTTCATACGGAGGCTGGTTATAATCTGGTAAATAAAGTCTTATTAATTATTTTATTTATAATTCTCTTTTGTGGACATATCTTTGTATTATAGTTTTCAATGGGATTTTGTATCTAAAACAATATTTTATTAGCACAATTATAAGTCTTCGATGTGCCAACCAGGAAATGATATACTGATTGTATTTAATTAGTCGCTTTGAAAATCTGTATGTAGATATATGTATCATAATGCAGTATGAACTCGAGAGACTAATGTAAACACCCTTATGTGCAAAATTGTTTTAGGCTAATTAGGGCGTGGACTTTTTAGATGAAATTGGGGAGGTCTAGAATCCTGGAATTGTATTTGATAAGAGTAACTCAATTTTTAAATCATTTATATAGTTTTAAATATTTTGACATGATATTCTACATAATGTGTGGAAATTTGGGTATGCCAAGGTGACTACACCAGTATATATATTTATCAATCTTATCAATTCAAACCCACCGTAATTGTCACCAAATTAAGTAAATAATCTTTGATTTGATCATATAATTTTGAGGAACGAGGCGCCAAAGGTTGTTGCATGACTGAAACTAAACTCGGAAGCCGATTTGTTAATCCATTTATATACATAACGTATGAAAGACGCAGAGGCTAGTATAATTTTGTCCTTCATATGTAGAGTTTCCTTTCATCAACCTTAAACTTTTGTCGCATTGGGATGATTGAGTCCTCGTCTTTCCAATCCCAAATTTAGAGGAAAATGCATGGTTGGTGGTTGCTTACAAGTAGACATAGACGAGGGCTTCAAAGGTTGGTAATTAAAGACAAGAAAAAGAAGATAGTTGGGAGCTTCATCTTATTTGCTTTGAATAGAAAATAGAAGATTTATATTAAGAGTCTCAGTCGGAGAAATATTATACATTTTTGTTAAAGAATCCATCATGATGATGATGATGATTAAAACTTAGATGATATGTAAACACAAACAAAACAAGTATCAAGAACACAAGCTAAGCGTTTCTCTCAATTTTACTTGTTTTGGGCGAAGAGAATACGATGCGGACCATTATTTATTTATAATACTCTCTCTTGGTTGCTATCTCTCGCATATAATTTCATAAGAAAATTTGAAAAACTATTCTTCAAAACATGTCTTATTTGTTTTATATATTTCATTAGTTAAAAATTTAAAAAGTACGTTTCTTATTTATATTAGGACAAAATACTCAATTAATACTTTTTTTGTTAAATCAATTTTCTATTTACTATTTACCTTCATTGAATTAGATTTCTTATTACCATTCATTTTTTTCATTAAATTTTTTACCGAAACCTTTTATTACACCAGAATATATTATAAAGAATTTTATCAT
Source organism: Erodium texanum (assembly GCA_036897725.1). Classification (NCBI taxonomy): domain Eukaryota; kingdom Viridiplantae; phylum Streptophyta; class Magnoliopsida; order Geraniales; family Geraniaceae; genus Erodium; species Erodium texanum. The sequence goes on along the minus strand of JAYMSW010002970.1, from coordinate 73 downwards.
TAATTAGAATATATTTTATTTAGGTATACTTTAGATTCTTTTAATGTTTAAACAATTTTACTAATAAAATAGA
>JAYMSW010002969.1:0-12911 GCA_036897725.1 Erodium texanum | reverse complement strand
TTGACATGGTATCGAAGCTAACTTGCTTTGGCCCACAGCCTATTTGTCACCTCCACCTTGCTATGACCCATGCATAAAAGTTCAGTCCTACATGTGAGGGAGAGTGTTGAATTATATCCCTCATCGAAAATATATGGAGAAATTATATAAACTCGAACTTAATTATATAAGCTCGTTCAAGCCGAGCCCAGTTCGAATCAAGCAATTTCTTTTCGAGCTCAATCAAGTCTGAATAAAATTAGACTCGATCCAACTCATGTACACCCATAATTTTTTTTGATGATATTAGCCCCTCTATCTCTAATACTCTCCCCAAGGAATGTATGTAGGAGACAAACTAGACTCTGATACTATGTTAAGGCTCGACCCACTTAAAAACTCGAATTGATAGGTGAAAGTACAGACTTGTTATATAAACTGGTGTTGTAACTGATATCTGTTTGATACGGAACTCTGACAATTTGAAAATCGAAATCATATTTATTATGCAAACAGACGTTACATAGCATGAAATCAACAAAAACAAACATAGGGTAATAACGTAAAACGATTCATAAAAACTATCTTGTAATAATAACTAACTGATTAAATTGGCATATACAAACACCTTCTGACACTGATATGCACATATGAAATAGTAGGATCCATGGTATGTCAACTCTATCCAGTCATTTCCAGAATCATAAGTCCCATAATTAATGTATGTAGTGCATGTCTGGTACCCACCATCGTCTACCGATACCACATTGTGAAAGGTCGGGTCGTAAACGAACCCTACACAACATCAAATAAAAATCGTGACAACGTGTTGTCTCCAATTTAGAATTTTGGCAAAGCGAAGTGGACAGTCTCTCCATATAATTCATACGTTATTATGTAGTTCAAATATAATGAGTTAATTGTATAAAGTAACGATCTCCAAACATATGTGTACAAGAAGAATTGGTCATTTTAAGTGGTTAGCAAAATGTATCAGTGAAGAATTTTTTGTTTACAATCCGTTAAATTTCACACTTTTTAGGTCACGTGAGTTGCACATACAACTCATATTTTTAGAAAACCTTAAAATATCTCTCTCCAAAAGTAAACGATAAACTATTCAAACCCTAAATAACGAACCTTACACTACCCTCTCCCCAAATCGAACCCTATAATTACTCTACCCTTAAATCGGGGGAGGGGGCAGAATAGTTATTTCATAAGAAAAGTAACGGTGTTAATCAGTTTGTAGACGGAAAAAATCTTTACCAGTGTTTTACAGACCCAATAAAGCACAATTACTTCTTCCAAAACAGAATTAAAATTTCCGTTAATTTATATAGTTATCCCCATAATTAATTGAAGGGATAATCACATTTATTAATCTTGTACAAGAGATCTTTGCAAAAGCTAACTGTAACCCACCTTTTTGTTGCAGAAACAAACATAAAACTTTGTTACTTGTCACCGTTATAATTCCATCAAATTTAGTATAAATTGTTCAAAAAGCCTGTAAATATTGACCTTTATTGTCCGCGGTTTTGTAACAACAATTTTACACGACTTTTGTTGTCAAAATCTAATAGTTAGTATATGTCAAACAGTTAATGTTTGCAAAGACGGTATAATACAAGGTTAATAAATAAGATTTTTCTACTTAATAAACATTAAAAAAAAGTTAGCACATGTAAATACTCATTTAAGGATGGAGAGAGCAGATAGGTAAGAATTTAAAGACAAATATAGAAATGCTAGAGTGGCACATGGTGAATTACTTATTGTGTCACCGACATAAAATCTTTTGTCTGCCATCCATGAATCCTAATTACAATTAGAGCCCCACCCACAATCATCTCCGACAACATAGTCTGTTGCGAAAGTTAAGGTTGGAAGCGCAATTTTCAGAATGGCAACGACCAGGAAGGAGCTAACTTTAGCTATCTCAAGTTGTTACTGCTTAGTTCTTACCCGGATTGCACTAGTTGTGTAACATATATACATATACGCTGGGAGATTATAGTGAGATTCGTCCGGCTCCGGACAACATTACAATACCATGAAACAAAATCAGCCTCGGTAGTTGCGTGATTATTTATCAACTTTTACAAATCCTAGGAAAGTACAAACAAGTTAGGATTATTTATAGCATCTGTCACTAATGTTCGATAAAATTAATCTGGTTCTCGAAGATGTAAACTATTTGCTTTCGAATAAGAGAATTATTTTTCGTTCTTTCTTGATTTGAATGCTTAGGATTTCTTTTTACAACGTACCTTAGTGATGGGTCATCGTTTTCCAAAAATAAGTACAAACCTATTTTTTTTTTCCCTTGTAGAATGTCTTGATCTTATGTCTCGCTTTCTAAATCTTATTTTTAACTTTGTTGAAATGTACATTAAAACTGGATTATTATCAACTCGGATTGGCACACTAACGTGGTTTTGTCACTGCCTTAAATCCCGAAGTTTATCATCTGTATTGCATGTCTATTATCCTTCGATGTCCGCCACTATCATACAATGAACTTTTGGGTCGTAAGGGTAATGCTAGTGCAGCATCATTGACCAGTGCTATCTTGTGGCACTGGTGCTGCCCATGTGGTGGCACTGGTCGGCATTGGTGTTGGGCCAGCACCGTCTGTAAGGGAGACGTTGACCGATTAATCTTGTTTTCCTTCAGCACCGACGCCATACCTATTAACCCCACTTGATCCTACGTGACGGGGCCAGTACCAACTTCATGTTAACGTTGCCCTAACTGAAGTATGCACAACACCAAAACAAAATTATGGTATCCAATTTAGAATTTTGTCAAACCCAAGTGGGTAGACATAATTAATTAACTTATATAAAGTGAATATATATTCATCTCGAGACATCTTAATAAGAGACGTAGATATCGGGGAGAATTGGATCTAACTAAACGAGGACCATCAGATGGAAACTCATAATATATGAAATGACCTCACACTTGACTCAATGTCTATATCAACCCTTCCTTTATAAACTTCAACTCACATGTATATTCACTTGTGAATTTTAATGAATCTTCTGCTCCACAATGAATCTCATGCGATCTCCCGCTTAAACCCAAACCGCCTTGCAGACTCATCCTGCTGTTGGCCCATGGTGGCATGTGCCCGATTTCCTTTGAATCTACTAGCAGGAACAACTAATGTTAGCCATCTGAAGATGCTGCTATACCAAGTTCTTTCTCAGACAACACAAGTTGTGTAAATATATATATATATAAGCTGACATTATACTAAGATTCGTTACGCCGGACCAGTATTGTTACAAGGCCATGAAATAAATTCAGCCTTGGTAGTTCCGCGCCGGCTGAACATTTATAGCACACGTACCATGTCTTCTTAAAAAGAGACCTTTATCAACTCTCCATTAATCTATTAATCACATGATATCTTATATGTTTTTCCAACAGTGACAAGAACCTAGAGAAATACAAACATGTCGTGATTGCTAGATAATGGTAAATATATAGCACATTAAAAAGGATTAGAGAAAAACCAGAAGAGATTAAAGATTTTGGGACTCGATGATCATCATAGTGCGTTTTGGCTTTTAAACTCTGAAATGATATTTTTAAACTCCAAAAAATTTAAAATACTTTTCAACAAAATCCGAGACCATATCATAGAAAAAAAAAAAAAGGAATAATTTCACAAACACGTATTGAACTATTACTCAATTTTATAAAACTCTATTCAATTGGAACTTGTTTATCTAAAAGTACAAAATGTTTTTTTTAGGTTTATCATTTCTAACTTTGTTGTATTTACTGTGAAGTTTCGAAACAACCCTTACAAAGGAAAAATTAAAGATGAAAATTAAATATATTCATAAAAAAAAAGTTAAAAGGTCGAAAATTATATTTTTTAAAATTCATTTTAATTTTTAAAACAAAAATGCATTTTATGTATTCCTCATGCGTATTCAATGACCAAGTGAACTTCCCACTTCTTTGATTTCAAAAGTTCTAATTTCAGCTTTAAGTCTCAATCAAAATCTTCAAAAGAATATATTTTAGAGTTTGCTTTCATCGCGTGATCTTTTAGGGTTTACTCCCTGTCATTTATTTTTTGTGCACATATACAAGATCTGCACATAAGAAATATGTTAAAATGTCCCGTATCGAAATATCAGTATGTAGAGACCATCACTGCTAATCTTATTATTTTCTTAATTTAACCGAGCTTTGACCCCTCTTATAAATGGATGTCACGCGTCGTATTGTCTTGACTTCCATAATACACATGTCAATCAAGAGATTAAAATATTACTATTTAAGTTGTTTGTTTTGAGTTATCCCATGTGTACGTGCTAGTGTGTTGTCTGTTTCGATGTTATTGTTAATCGGTATATGAGCTATGCTCATTTGAAGCTGACTGTATGAATTATTATTCTCATCAAGTTTGTAGTCTGTAATATTACTATATTGTATTGTACAATTAATAGTTCCATATAGGAGTGTTCAAAAACACCCACCAACCCGATCCGCCTATTAAACCGTCCAACCTAAATACCCATCCGGAACTCATCCACAAAGTAGCGGGAGGATTGTAGATCCGGTTTTGGAGGATCTGCACCTCTGTGAGCGAATCATGGATCTCTTGTATGAAATCTGCGGATCATCTGCCTTGCAAATTCCTTGTAATGAAACCAACTATGTGAATCATTGTAATTGAAGATGGTGATAGTAGCGGGAGGTTGAACTTTTGAGACTTGAATTTTTTTTATAATGAAACCAACTATGTGAATCATTGTAATTGAAGACGGTGATAGTAATTTTTGTTGCATGAAATATATAATGTTTCTAAAATATTTATCTTCTTAAGTTTTTAGAGGATTTTTTTTTATGTATTTATACATGTTGGGGGTTTATGTGAATTTGACCCAATCCGTACGGGTTAAATCTTCCAAATGTTTTCCCCTCATGGGCGGTTCACAGATTCAAAAAGTTCCAATCTATATCCGCGCGGGAGGTGAAATTCTACTTCCATCGTCAGGTCAGCCGCCTATGAACACTTCTAGTTCAATATACATATCTTCATGGTTGATATATAATATATGTGACAAAATTTTAATTAACTTACAAAGTGAATATTCTTCTCAAGACATCTTAATAAGGGAGGTAGACATTGAGGGGAAATCTGCTTTTACTAAACAAGAGTATTAGATCAAAGCTCATGATATATAAAATGACTCCTTATGCTTGGCCCAAAAGACTAGTCAATCAGGTCATGAGTTAATATATATATTGATCCTTCTTTTATTTCACACATACTTGGAGGTGAAATCTATTAAAAACCACTCTCATCCTATAAACTAGAGAACCAATCTAAACCATACACATATAACATCCAACAACTCAAACGATGCCATGTCACCCACACAAAAAAAACAACACATTTCCGCATTCACACCTGTATCTAGGGTAAAACTGTCATTTCGCACGACCAAAATATTAGGTGATAAAACTTGTGCATCTATAGGTGATAAAATTATGACACATTAGGACAATAAGCTCATGTTGATAATATGTATGTAGTTTAGTGATAAAACTTGTACATCTAGGTGATAAATTTTTTGACACATTAGATTAATAACGCGAATATTGATAATTTGTGTATAGTTTGGTGATAAAAAGTATGCACCCCATTGATAAATAACAATATAATGTGTAGGTTGATATTATATGTTTCCATAATTGAAAAAACATGTTGGAGTTGATAAAATTTGCTACCACAATTGATTTCTCATGTTTACGTAGTTGATAAAACCTTTTGTTATAATTGATAAAATATGGCCACCAAGGTGATAAATTATTTATTGTGATAAAAATACATGTTGAAGGTGATAAAAATGCTTTAGTAGAGTTAATAAATATGCATGCTAGAGTTGATAAAAACACATGTCGGAGATGATAAACATACATAACAGAGGTGATAAAAATACATAGTAGATGCAATAAAAAAAATGCATGTTGAATTGATAAAAATGCATGATGGATGTGATAAAAATAGATGTTAGAAGTGATAAAAATGTTTAGTATAGTGGATGCAACTGCATGCTATGGTGATAAAAATGTATGTTTGAGGTGATAAAAATGCATGATGGAGGTGATAAAATTTCATGGCTGGAGCAATAAAAATCAACATAATAAAAACCTTAAATTCAGAACAATACATTGCAATCATTTCTTAAGAAACACAAATAAAGAAATCATAATTGAACTTGATTATGATATAAAAAAATCGAAATCCTAATCTTCAATTTGAATTTGAATTTGGTGGAGGAGGTCAACGAGATTTTTATTTGAATCTTCAAATCGAAATCTTAGATGTGAGAAAATCTTCAAATCAAAATATGAGAGAGAGAGAGAGTCATGGTGGCTAGAATTTTTGTTTGAGGAGAGAGAAAATGATGAGTTTTAATTAATGTTTAAAGACTATGTGCGAAAAACCTCTATCTCCCTTTTATTGTAAAACTATTAAATTATATTATTTTATCATTTTATGTGTTGGGATCATATGAAACCCTTACGTTTTTTTAGATGAGTGTTTTAGATCGGTTATCTAGTTTATAAGACAAGAGATAGTTTTCAATTGATTTCTTCTTGTCTTAGAGTTTGGTTTCATCCCGCGATCTATTAGGGCTTACTCCGTATCATGTATTTTTGGTCCACATACGAGGTTCATACGTGATGTACATGTTTAAATGTCTCGTATTGAAATATATCGATAAAAATGTTGAAGCCTCTGCCATAAAACTTATTGTTTTTCAATTGAATTGCGCTTTAACCCATTCCTATAGATGAACGTCACGTTTCAAATGTCTTGACACTCGTCCAACAAGTGTCAATCGCGAGATTAAAATTCTCTAGAAAGACAAACGTCAATAACATATGAGCAACAAAAAAAACCCAAAATTTGGTTGTTCAACTAGTTAAACCCTTTTCTTATGATTTGGATATCGAAATCATATATATATTCAACAAACAAACATTACATAACAAGAAATCAACAAAAACAAACATAAAAGAATCACTTAAAAGACCATGTTGTAATAATAATAACTAAGTAACTAAATTTGCATAGACAAATAGCTTCTGACAGTGATATTCACATATGAAATAGTAGGATCCCCAGACTGTCAATTCTAACCAGTCATTTCCAGAATTATAAATCCCATAATTACCAACTGTGTTGCACGAATAGTATCCACCGTCATTTGTCGATACCACATTGTGGAGGTTCGGGTCGTAATTGAACCCTACACAACATCAAATCAAAATCATCACAACATTAAGTCTCTAATTTATATATTTGGAGATATAAGTCTTAAACAGATCTACTTGTACCAAATTTTTTTTTAAAATTTTAGAATCTTATGTCATTCGGACATAATTAATAAAAGGGATAATATTCCAAAAATATAAAATAAAAGGAATAAGCACATTTTTTTAATTTTGTACAAAATGGAAATAAATATAAAACTTTATATTGTGTTGTAATTGTTATAACTCACCATTTGTTTTAACACAAACGGTATTAAAACCCCATGAAGATTTTACATATACTAGTCTCTACTATCAGTGGTTTTACAACAATAAATTATATATGGTCTTTATTGTCAAAAACTAACAATTAGTATATACAAAATCGTGAAAGATAAATTAATTATTTGGTGTGAAACTGATTGAACATAATCAGGATTAAGAAATAAGATTATCAACTTAATAAACATTAAAAAAAGTTAACACATCTAAATGTAATAGATGTAAATACTCATTTCAGGATAAAGAGAAATAGATTAAAGAAAAAAAAAAGAAGCTAGAGTGGCATGTGAGGAATTACTTAATGTGTCACCGACATAAAATATTTTTCCTTCCATCCAAGCATAATAATCACAATTTGGGCCCCACCCACAACCGTCTCCGACAACATAGTCTGCTGCGAATGTTAAGGTCGGAAGACCAATTATTAGAATGGCAGCGACAAGGAAGGAATTAACCTTAGCCATTTCAAGATGTTGCTACTTAGTTGTTACTCAGACAACAGGAGTTGTGTAATATACATATATATATACACACATGTAAGGTGAAGATTATAGTGAGATTCGTCCGGCTCCGGCCAATATTACAATTCAATGAAACAAAATCAGCCTCGGTAGTTGCGTGATTGTTTATCAACTCTTACAAGATCCTAGGAAAATACAAAAAAGTTAGGATTATATAGCATCCATCACTGATGCTCGATAAAATCAATCCGGTCCTCCAAGTCAAGATGTTAGGTTTATGCTTTTCCACATACATAAAACAAGGCGGAATATTTATGGCCTAGGATGATTTGAAGTCAGCTTTATGTCAAAATAGATACATACTATTTTTGGGTTATTTAAGATTTTGAAAGTCCTGCAAAAAAAAAAAAAGAACTAGAAAAACTCACACTAGTCTATTTGGTGTACCGATTCATTGTCCTGACATTACCAATTGCAACGGCTTCTGTTGAACTTGTCAAATGGCTTTATATTGTAGATGGAACCCAAGAAAACCCATATTAATTGTTAGAGTATACTGTACATCGATTCAAGCCAAGCCTGTTAAGGTTTTGTATCAAGTATAGCCTTAATACCATAGATATGGGTTCTCATGTATTATTTTAATCATCCAATACAATATACAACTCATATTGTTATCATGTTATCAGATTCTGGTCCATTCACACCTACGCCCCTCAATGCCATAATCATTCGGGCTAACGTCTCAAGGTTCACGTGACAAGTCTGGTGCTTGAGTCCCACACCGAATAGATGTCAATCACAACACTAGCTTAAATAACAAGGCTAGGCCTCCACCTATTATTTCAAGATGAAGGATTTGAAGAATCTCGCATACTTTCTCGGGTTGGAGATTGCCTCTCTGGTTTCTAGTTATCATTTGTCTCAAGTCAAGCATGCAATCAAACTCATCTCCGGGAGGAATAAATGACAGTAAAATTGGTTCCACCATATTGAGGCAAATGTCAAATACATAAGCCAAAGCCTGTTAGCAGAGCTCTAACACTATAAATATAGGAACCCTTGTATTATTGTGAGTTATCAAGTATATTCAATTGTTAATTTTAACAAATCTTTCCCACTACATGAATCTCATGCGATCTCGCTCTTAAGCCGTCTTGCACCACGATCATAAGAAATTATGGCATGATCCCCTTGGATATAACCCACATAAACTATCAGAATTTTCATAGCCCGATCCTAACTCACCTGAACTCAACGTGGTGTGTGCAACAAACTCTGATACTGGTTGTTGGGACATAACACCGCGGAGCAAAAACCAAGTATGAAGTAATAAAGGGAAAGCAAGTAACCACACTAGAAATTATGTGGTATAAAATAAGAAGTGTCCACGTGAAAACCTCATTGTAGATACCCATTTTGCGACCGAGAGAGTTGATAACATAATTCAAGAAAATGCATAAAAGCTAGAGTCACGTTCTGAATTACTTTTTTATTTCGAAAAAAGCTGAATTGCTTAATACGTCATCAACTTTAAATAGTTATCCATCGTCCACATGTTGTAATCATATAGCAAATTTATTATTCAGTTGGATCCAGTATTAAAAAAAAAATAGTTATGTCATTGTCATTTAGCCTGTCGTTGCTCTTGTTCAGGTCGTCGCTCAATTTTGTTCTGATCCGTTGATTTTGGTAGATCCGTCACCGCCTTGCCCGGGATTTAGCTGTTTCGTGAAAGTTCCATCCAGAGGAAGCCTTTTTTTTAGCTGTTTTTTAGTTGCTAATTGTGTTTTTGCTGTTTTTAGTTAATAAGTTGTCAGCGTCAGCTGATTTTATTGTCAGTGTCGGTTGGGATAGTCTCAGACGGTGGTCTGCTTAGATGCGCATTTCAATGCGTTTTCAGGTTCTTTTAACTTAAGTCTAGACACTAAGTGGTACGTGTGTTATGTTATATAAGAAGCTGACTGCAGGAAGTATATTTTCAGTAAGTTTAGATTTGTAAAAGCTCTTGACTCGAACGTCAACAGATATTATGTATATCTTCTGACTGATATATAAAATTAACGATAACTTTTCTATTAAAAAAAAATTATGTAAAAGTGTTAAATCTTCATTTTAAGACGCTCTTACATATTATTCGACAAACAGACATTAGAGAAAAGAAAAACAACAAAAATAAACACAAGAGAATCACATAAAATAAAACGATTCATACAATATTGTAATAACAACTATCGGATTGAATTGGCATAAACAACAAGTTTTTGGCAGTGATTTTCACATATAAAATAGTAGGCTCTGGCGAATTCCAACACTAACCCGTCGCCGCCAGTGTCATAAGTCCCAAAGCTATTACTTGTATTGTAGTTCTCGTATCCAACGGTATCTACCGACGCCACATTGTGCTTGTCCGGGTCATAACTAAATACTCCACAACATCAAAACAAAATTAGGGCAACATATGGCCTCTAGTTTATATAATATTGTCAAATCGAAATAGACAGTTTGGTCCATAAAATCTAAACAGGTCCGTCCACAGTCTTAGGTGATTCATACAAAATTGACACTTATGTTGAGACATCTAAATAAGAGACGTAAATACTTATTTTGTGACGGAGTAAGTAGATAACAAATACAATAAAAATGCAAAAAAGCTAGAGTGGCACGGAGTGAATTACTTAATGTGTCACCGATGTAAAATGTTTTTCCAACATTCCAATCGCTGTAATTACAATCAGAGTTCCAACCACAATCGTCTCCCGCGATATAGTCTATAAATGCAAATGTAAAAGTCAGAACAGCAGTCACCAGAATGGCAACGACTAGGAAGGAGTTAAACTTAGTCATCTCAAGATGTTGCTACTTAGTTCTTACTTGGACTGCACGACTTGTGTAACATATATATATATACTACAATTCCATGAAACAAGGTCAGCCTTGGTAGTTCCGTGTGACAAGAAGCTAGAAAAATACAAAAATATCGCGGTTGCTAGATGACATGTACATAGCATGTTGCACATGCATAATAAATAAACAAAGAACCAAGCCTCGTGTTCAGCAAATGTGTTCATTTTGTCCCCAGCACTAGAGTCCTTATAAGTTACAGCGTAAGCAAGATCTTATTTGACAGCTTGATTGTATCATTTTAAATTCCAAATGAAACTAAAACATAATTAGTTTTGGGTATGAAAATTAATGCTTTTATTGTATTGTTGTTTGTTAGCTTAATACAAGTACAAATTATGAGAAATTTATTTATTTTGTGAATACTCTTGAAACTAAAAAATATTTAGCTTTAGGACTAGATCCAATACAAATGTCTGTTTAAATATTAATGGATAGATGCATCTTATTCATTCATTTTATTCAATCTATGGCTCAAAATCGTCGTCTTGATAACAGAAGTTGAAGGGAGAACATATTTGCTCTGTTTTTATGCACCAATGATTGGATTGTGCAGTATTTGGGTTAGAATGCTTGTCTGTGTTGGATATTAATACTCTGTTTTTATGCACCAATCATTGGTGTCAGTTTTGCTTCCCGATCTCATGTCTGTAGTATATTGAGATGTGCATTTATGAACAATAAAATCATCTCATTATAAATAAAAAAAATTAAAGATCATCAAGCACACCACTTCATAGTAAAACTCTTACAATTGTAAAATAATAATATTCATATATCCTTAGTCTTAACAAGACTAATATGATGTTGACTGATAGTCAAGTCTTACTGATCATGCATATGAGAAATGAAATCAAAAGTTTGAGAAAATCGATTCACAAAAAAGTCAGACAGGAGGAGGACAATGGAATGATATTTGACAATATATATCGAATATAAAGTATTACAAATGAAACGGTGTTGGATTATTATTATTTTTAAATGACGTATAGTTGATAATGAATGCTTAATATTTCATCAATAATATATAACTCTTTGTATTTACTTATCCTTATGGTATCAAAGCCTAACAATCTTTTGTTTGGACTATAGTGATCATCATTGTTCGGCCTACTTGTCAGTTTATGATTCTAACAAGTGGGTAGACACAATCCTATTTTAAAGTTCGTTTTCTTAAACTTTTGCTTCTATTGTCGGATGTTTTTCTTTCTTTTCTCTATGACCGATAAATTTATTGCCACGGTACAAAACCCTCCATAATGTAACTCAATATTCGCTCATTGGTCACTTGAACCAAATTCTTACATAAAATCTAGACAATTCTACAATTATAGTTGATAATAGATACTAAATATAAGTCCTTAGATGTATCGATCTAGTTACTAAACTTATGTATGAATACAATATTCATTCATCAATAATATTTATTTCTTTGTATTCACTTGTCTTTAGAAAGTACCAAATCTTCATTACGAGGCCCTTTTAAGCTCTTACATGTCGGAATCATCTGAAGCATCTACGCCAACACTGGTCATCGAAAACCGGTTGGACGAAACTACCATTATGGTCGGAGAAGACAGCCGGCCATAAATTTTTTACTTTTTTTTAGCATTTTGTTTTTTTCATTTAATATCATTGACCAAAATTGACTGATGACATTATTGGTTTTCAAAAAATATATATAGTCATATGCTTTGCACGTAACTTAAAATCTGATTTTCTTTTTCTATGAACTTTATAACACTGTCAGGATTTTATAAAGCTTATGTGAACGAGTATGAAGTATTTACAAGCATTAATAACAATGAAATAGTTTTGTGTTATCATTATTTTCAAATGACCCTGCGTACATATCAATCACCCTTTGTAATCTGGTTGTAAAAAATAAGAGTATTAAATCTTCATTTTAAGACATTTATATTTTAGGTATTTTTTTAAAAAAACTGTTGTCTTCTCGAAACTTTCGGATCTGCCACTACTTAATGCATA
>JAYMSW010002968.1:0-12914 GCA_036897725.1 Erodium texanum | reverse complement strand
TCCGTATGATGAATATCTTGGACCTCCCCCGAGTGAAGCTGATGAGTGCAGTGGTGTCATGAACACAAGGAGCGCGGCATCATCCTATCGTCGTTCTACTAAAAGCTGCTCCATCGACAGAAAAATGTCTTATGCGAGTTCTGCATACTCCATGGAGAAGAGAAAGGAGCTCAAGTACAAGGATCCGGTGGAAACCGAAATGCAAAGAAGTAACTCTCCGCTGCATCGCCTCATGGGCTATTCTTCACCCAGTCTGGTGATAAGAGGGATTGGGATGTCTCCTGCAGGTCCAAGCTCCTAATATCACAACAACGATACCTATAACCTATACGAGGATTCTATACTACATTCATATTTGTTGCGTCCTATGTTGTATGAATAAGAATCAAATCTGGATCCACGTTTCTCCAATAATGAAGTGTTTGAAAGCGAGTGTCCATTCTAGGACGTGGCAAGCTCTCTGCCATTCTCCAGAATACTCTACCCACTGTGTGGCACGTTGCATCATGTCCTGTCCTTATCCTTTTTCTGGATTCTAAGGCGGCTATCAATATCATACCTTAATTTCCCAAACCAAACCTTATATAAAGACAGATGAGTAGCAACAACAAAAGCTAGCTTCAATAGATAAAGAGTGCAGAGTTGTGCTGTCATGGAAGGCTGTTTATGCAGTAGCAGACCTCAATACTTGCAGGGCTCATCTTCTCTGGCTCTGTCCCTCCACAAGGCCAAGAAGCATGCCCGCTTTCCCAATTCAATTTCTCTCCTTAACACCATCAAACAAGCTTCAGTTACGGCAATGAAATGCGCAGGTCCAGTGACAGAGCTGGAGAAGGTGCTGGAGGGTGAAGAGGATTGGATGGAGGTGGAGTGCCAGGAGGGCAAGAACCTGGTGGAGGTGTTGGAGTGCTTGGAGAAGGAAGCCATCATGGGAGATGATAAGGGAAGGGACCCGAACGACTACAATCGAAGAGCTCACATCTTCAACAAGAGTTCTAGAGTTTTCCAGGCTCTGAAGAACCGGTCTAGAAGTACTACTACTCTGCATCACCAGGAACCTCCTACTCCTCCCTAGCCTTTTGTATATCGAACTTTGTGATACATGTATGTAAACACTGTAGTCATCAATGGATCATCCTAGATTTCATAGTCATGGAAGGTTCGTGTAATGAATTTTACTGCAATTCTAATCCACATATTTGTAACTACAGTGGAAAATTAGTTGTTTTCTGTGACATGACAACACTAGAAGTGTAACTACAAGACCTGGGATAGCTTACAGCTAGGGCTAATATGTGAAGACCTGCACATACCCTATGTTTGATAATGGGAAGGTCACATTTTTGAAGCACAAAAGATCACAGCAACTAGCAATGGATCATGTAAAATTAATTGTTGCGATCACGCTTTGAGTTTCATTGGAATGGAGCTAAATCCAAATCTGAATATATCAGATGTCCAAACATTTAGTTTGGTTCATATTAAAATTGAGCCTGTCTTCCAATCGCCCTTTGAATTTCATTGGAATGGAGCTAAATCCAAATATGAATCCTGGGATATCCAATCATTTAGTTTGGTTCATATCCAAAATTTGAAACATGAGGCAGACTTAAAAAAGTGAAAATCTTCAGTTAAAATTGAGGTTGTAATAGTAACACAATGAAACTCTGAACATAAATCCAAGGCAAATATAGCCTCTGACGGAACAAAATGAAACTACATTATTGATATTGGTTGTCCGTCCAGTGTTTCCCCGCCATCAGCACAGCGAACAAAAGGCAAAACGGATTACCAGGTTTTAAGAATTCCTCTTCACTTCTCTTCACCTTCAGGTTTCTCAAAGAATGTCTTCTTCAACCAATTAAAAGGCTGTAGAGCATTCAAAAATAATGAGGTCATTGCAACAAAAAAGAGGATACTAGAAGTAAATGCTACAATAATATCATAAATACAGGGTAAAAGGAATGGTCACATGCACAACAAGTCAGCAACAATGTAAAAACAAGAAAGCTAACCCAAAACTTCATCCACCAATCACCATGTCATCATGTATTCCCTCCCCTAACAAGCCTCTTCCAAAATCAGAAGTCACTACAGTCTAGCAATGGCTATTTTGTGCGACTGTGTTGTTGCCTTACCCCAAACAGCCTCCTAACAAAGTCTATTCTTTTACACATAAGAAGTTTATTCGCCAACTTGAATCCACCACAGAACTTTCGAAATGTCATGGCTGAAACTCACAAATAATATTGCAGCGGTTAATAGTCCAATCAGGAGTAATCACATCCAATCATGAATAATCCTAATCAAATCCAGAATCGGTGAACAAAACATCATTCATGATTTGTATTTTCACAATTCTCCGTTTCATCAAATCTACAAACTCACAGCCATATAGTTGTTGTTGCATCATCACTCATCATCGCAGATAATCACAATTATTTGAAGAAAGACCTCTGATGTTACAGATGAATAATAGCAAAACTGGCATGCAAAATCTGTTGTAAATATTACATATTTTCATCCGATGATGATAATCAAAAACTAAACCATCCCGGACACAATCCTGAATGAACAGATATTGATGACGTAAAGATGAGATCTATTGCTATGAATCTCACCTGAACAATCCAGAGAGCGGTGGTGCCGGCAGCGACGCCCCATAAGGCGGCGGCCTGGAAATCGACGGAAAGAGAACAAACACGAGCCCTAAAAAAGGAAAAAGGAGCTGCCATTTCCGATCAAAATTCTCTTTCTTGCTCGCTCGAGATGGAATCAAATCGACAGGACTAACAACACACGAGCCCTAATTTATGAACTGAATCTTCCTTCGCTTTCGATTGGAATAAAAATAATTATTTAAAGAATAATATGCGTTGAATGTACGAGAAAACGAGATCCATAAAATGGGCTTCGCCACGTAATCCATCACGGGCCTGACCCACGCATGGCATCACCAAAGCGATCATGGGCCCGTCCACATAGTATATACCAAAGCCCACTATCGTACCATATAATCAGATTGACAAATGACTTAAATCTTAGTATTTTTGGTTTGATCTAAATTGAGTACAATACTTTCAAGATGGTGCTAATTGGTATAACTTTTAATGAGTTGTTCGGGTTCGCTTTGTTAAAGAGAGCTTATGTACATGAACACGTTGGGGGTCGAGCCCTAACCTCTACAGATTGATAAGGTTTTGAGGGTAGTTGTTGATGACCGACCTGAACCATTGTTTTCACTCATAACAGCAATGTGAAGCATCCTAGTAACCAAGGTCATGGCCAAAACCCACAGCAGTTCATTTACTAGGAAAACTCAACGAGTCTAAGAATGTCTGATCCAGACCAGTCTCAGGTCATTCATGTGTAACACAACAAAACCAGATCAAGCATAAAACTGATCTCTCCGCATAGGAACTCTCCTAACTCATCTCTTAGTCTACACTGATTTTGAGATCTCGATTGTACTGCTCCTGTCCTTAGAATCAGTCTGTGACGTGGGCCGGCGTCCCTTGTCGGGCCCGCCAATGACACCCCATGTCTCAAACTGTCTCTGCCGAGCTCTTGCCCTTTCCTTTTCTTCCTCAGATTTTGAAGAGTAGCAGTAGGGACAAGAGACTCCATATTCCCACTCTGGAGCTTTCATGTCAGCGTCGCTCACCGGCTTCTTGCAGCCGTAGCAGAGCTTGAAAGTTCCCTGAGCCAACCCATGCTCCACTGAGACTCGCTTGTCAAATACAAAGCATTCTCCTTCCCAGAGGCTCTCTTTCTTTGGAACTTCTTCGAGATATTTCAAGATTCCACCTTCCAAATGATAAACCTGATACAAATTAGGGTACACAGTGAAGGAGGAGTCAGAATATGTAAGCAAAAGGCATTGAATCGAGTTGAGACAGAGATTCACCTCTTTGAAACCTTTGCTGATAAGATAACTTGAAGCTTTCTCACACCGAATCCCACCTGTACAATACATGGCAACACGGGATGGCGCCTTCTCTTCTTTGGTTGACTCTTTTGACTCCACTTTAGAATGCTGGGAATTGGTTTCGGCAGGTTGTAATTTGTTTTCGACCCATGATGGGAAATCCCGGAATGCTGTGGTACAAGGATCAACTGCTCCCTTGAATTTCCCAATTCTGGTTTCATAGTCATTGCGCACATCGATCACCACCTACATCAATTGCAAATTTGAAATCAAAATGTATACACAAATGCAAATATGTCCTCTCATGCCATATCATGGTTAGATACTACTAATCTCCAATAGGATATAAATGTGAAATGAACCAAAAACAAAACTCTGCATGTGCAAATAGTTGGAGAATATCATTCCCAGAAGACGAAATTCCCTTGTGAAGCAACCATGGACAAGAATGATAATCCAACAAAAATTTGAACATATGCAAAATGCCACCCTAGTTTATAGTGAAACTCCCAGTATTTGATAAACCCATACCAGTTTCATGTATACTTAATCATGACATTCCCGTGCTGAACATGAAGGGATAATGCAGTTTTACCCTCAGATTTGGAGTTCATTAAAAATTCTAAATCAATTCCAAGGGATAAGTTTTTGCTATAAGTTTGCCCAAATGATAAATATAATCAATACATCAGTTCAACCAAATAGCATTTGAAACCTATTTTATGTGATAAAATATGCAGTTTATGTATGTTGTTGATCAGCTAAACAGAAACTACCTAGCAAAGTAAACGTCAGGAAAGAAATTTGAGAAACTCACAATGTCTGGATCAGTAATCAATGCATTCCAATCCTTTGGCTTGACATACTTTCCAACATTCTCAAGAGGTGATACAGTCGGCATTCCAAGAGAAACAATCTAAATAGACATGAATGAATAACAAGTTAAGCAAGCATGGCACTAAGTACTTGTACTATTCAATCTTATTGAATTAAAATAAACAGATGAAGTTTCAAAAAAAACAGATCATTTGCTTTGTGTGAGTTAGAGAAATACCTCCTTCTTCAACTTGACCCTGACATGATCCCACCGAAAGGGCGCATCTTCTCCTGCCCCAAGAGGAGAACTGCTAGTGTGCCCATGATGGATAGCTTCTTCCTCAGGACTCACAGGGGATTCTATTCGCCTAAGGCCCTTCAGGCGGACATCACTTTGGATGAAGTCAAGAACTTCTTCCACTGATTCACGTGTCCCACATATGCTCCCATTGATACCTTCAGGCGCAAGAATGATACCACCTGAAACACGCTGAAGGGGATCAGATCAGCAAGGTGAGGTGATATGAGAACACAAAATAACTAATATTCCAAAATGAAAATGCAAACTGTGACTGATTAATGATCGAATCCTTCACAATAACAAGGTCCATTGCATATATGCACACACATATATATTAAAGTAATTAGCAGAAAAGAACTAAAAGCGTCAACATTTGCTGCTAACTCAATCACAAGCATTAAGGGTTTTTTGGGTATTGGTCTAGTCTAGCAAATAAACTCCTCATAAACGCATAGATTACCAAATGCTTAACATTCATATTCACAAATCATAAATAACAACTGAAAATAGGGATAAATTACACAAAAACCACAGTTTCCATGACTCAAACTAATACTGGCTCCAAAAAGACGATAAAGATAGGATAATAAGTTACCAGCTTCTGGCATAGCTCTTTTAAGGGTCTCCGCAAATCGGCATGGTCAGGAAAATCGGCGAACTTGTAAAAGGAAACGACGACGAGAGCTGGAAGAGGGGCCGAGTCACATGAATCGGACTGCAACCCGGGCGAGCTCGAAATTGAAATGGGTTCGGCGGCGGCGGAGAAGCAGCTGGACATGGCGCGAGAGGAAATCAGAGGGCTGGAATTGGAGTTGGAGAAGAGAGGAAGGTGATGATGGGAAAGAGAAGGAGGGGGCAATCTAGGGTTAGGGGTTGATGTGCGAACATGATTTGACGACAGCATCCTCAGCAATGGAGGCGCCGTTGCTCGCGCGATGCACCCAAACCTTACCACTCCGAGTTCAGCTACTACTAGAAGCATTAGCCGAAACCCAAAAGAGCTACAGCTAGGCGATGTCTCTTTCTTTATTTATGGAAAGAATCATTGTGTTTGTTCTGAATTTAATAACGTTTGAAACTGTGCGTTTTAACTTTGTAAAATACAATTCTGCTCCCCGTACTCTGTACTATTTCGTGCTGTCCCCTGAACTTATTATTTGCTTTTGTTAGTTTTGCATTTGCTTCTGGTTAATCCCACAGTTTTTCCATTCTGTGTGTTTGACTTTTTGTTGTTCTAGAAGAAAGTTATCAATTTTACGTGGCCTAATATTTGGGTTTTTGGTCAAAAAGAATAAATTTATTCTAGAAAATTACGGTTTTATAGATTACAATCGGGGCATTTATTTCAACAAAAAGAAAATGACTAGTTTCTCATTATTCAATTTTAAATTTTTATTTGGGTTTAGATCCTCGAATTTTTGTTGTTGCTCAATTCTATCTTCATTAGAATGGGGAACCTTGTTCTCCAAAACCATTGCCCGACTTGACATAGGAGTTTTGATTCCATTCACACCCGACACAGAAAACCTAATCCAAACCGGTTGAGACATCGGAGCACCAAATTTGTATAGACAAATATATGAAGAATTGTTAAACAGTTTATACCCGACGATCAATAGTAAATTAAATAACGTAGTAGACTTTTAAGACGAACATTAGAGGGAAGATAGGAGTAAGTCCAACGGTCGGTGTCGAACTGGTGTTAGGGAGATAGTGCTAGTGTTAGCACCGAGTGAAAAGTGTTTGCGTCGATACTATCTTAGCATCGACCTTCCGTGAGGAGCTGATATCAAGCGATGGTGATAACGCGCAAAACGTGACACCTGTCCAAGGAGCCGTTGCAACGGTTCTTTGTTTTTCGTTTAATTCTTTTCTTATAACTATGAATACTTTTTCACTCTACGCATTCATAACCTCACAACTCTGTCAACTCAAAAATCTCTTTCTATCATTCTACATCATTCCTTTAAATTTCTTCACTTCCAACTTTGTCTTCTCCAATGAAGATACCATAGTTGCCGACCTTTTCCTCGACATCTTCCGAGTCCGAGCCCGAAGACAAGTGCACGCAGCAAAAACTGAAGGAGTTCGAGAGAAAAATCATTGAGTTAGAGTGCAGGATCAGGGCTGATGATGCTCATGCTTGGGGTTCAAACAGTCGCCCGAAGAGGAAGCGCTCATACCTCAAACGTAATCGGGAGCGCAATCATGAGCAGCTGATGGCGAACTATTTTGGTTTGACCCCATTGTATAAGGATTCCATTTTCAGACGTCGGTTCCGGATGCGACATTCCCTTTACATCTAGGTAATGGACGTGTTGTGTGCCCACAACCCCTATTTCTGATCTTGCCCGGATGTCATCGGCTGAGAAGGGTTCACACTAGTGAAGAAGTGTACGACCATCATTCGAATTCTTGCAACCGGGTGCTCAGCCGACAGTCTTGACAAGTACCTCCAGATTGACAAAACCATGGCATACGAGTGTCTTAGACACTTTTGCGAGGGAGTGATTGAGGTTTTTGAGACGGAGTACATGTGATGCCCAAATATAGCTGATATCGAACGATTGCTCGCCGAAGGTGCTCACCGCGGCTTCCCGGGTTTGCTAGGCAACATTGATTGCATGCATTGGAAATGGAAGAACTGTCTGATGGTGTGGAAAGGAATGTACACACGAGGTGATCAAGCGAGGCCGACAATGATGCTTGAAGTGGTTGCCTCGTAGGATACAAGGTTCTAGCATGCCTTTTTTTGGTGTTATGGGTTCTAACAACGTCATCAACCAATCCTCGTTCTTCACTGACGTCGTTCGGGGCGAGCAACCTTCTATTCAGTATACCATATACAACTGCGAGTATAGGCATGGTTACTACTTAGCCGATGGGATATACCCTCCGTGGACTACGTTCGCGAAGATGATACGTGAATCAGTAATTGAGAACCAAAAGAGGTATGCACAGCTGCAAGAAGGATGCATGAAGGATATCAAACGTGCCTTCGGAATGCTTCAAGCCTGATTCAAAATAGTAAGACAACACTATTTTGGGAGCCGACTAAAATTGGCACCGTAATAAAGGCTTGCATCGTGCTCCACAACATGATTGTGAAAAATGAACGGGGTAACTACAAAAGTCGTTGCGATTACGAGGATGACATCTCGAGTTCTTCTTCTACGTCCGCACCACCAACGTCCATCTGGGCTCGCCTAAAGAATTTAAAGAGCTTTCGAGTTAGCGCTGAACAACAATTGAAGATGTGAGAATTCACCGAGAACTACAACGGGATCTTACCGAACATATTTGGCAACATATCAGTGACATGTCGTAATTCGCAAATTATTATTTTTGTTTTGTTTCGTTTCTGTATTATGTATTTTGTGTTGTGGTTGCAATGAAAAAAGTATTCAAATATGGTTCGCCTCGTTGTTGTATTATTTCGGTAATGTTGTTGTATTTCATGTATTTGTGTTGCAGTTTCAATCAAAGCAGACTTCAATTAAACGAAATTTGAAAGTACATAATATGTCGAAGACCAACACATATTGAAAAGTGTGGTCTTGGCGATATAGCCGAATAACATAAAGAAAAATACATATAATAACATATCAAATGATTCATCATAATCATCAGACAGTTCATCATCCACATAGTACCTGGGGGGGGTATTTCTGGACTGCTAGGACGTTGTTCTTGTTCTTCTTCGGGAGGCGTCATGTTATCTTTAGTTGGCATCGATAGAAGAAGGAAGGTGTGTACCCATGGTACTCAGGGTCACAGTAACAAGGAGGGTCAGGGTAAGGAGGGGGAGACCATTTCTACCAACTATCACTTGCTCTTGCTAATGAATCGAATGCATACAAGAATTTTCCATTCCACTCTGGCGGTGATTGTGGGTTTCTAAACATGATTTCTGAGACATAAACGTGAGTATTAGAAGAATGGGTAGATAAGAGCTGGGTGTGGATTGGAGATCAGAAGATGATGATATTTATATAACTCATAAATACTGTAACAGACGTGATAAAAAGGGGAAATAAATATATTTTTTTTATTCTTTAAATTTGAATTGAGAAGGGAAAATAATTAATTTTTTATTGTTTCAAAATGTAAGGTCCGGATGGAAAACTGATTTCAATTTAATATGCATTACAATTTAATCCGAAATAGGGTCATGTTTTGTATCATCCCTTCTAAAAGAAAAAAATATATATTATTTACCAAAAAAAAAGGTGTTAGTGTCAGTAATAGAATGATGACCGAATGACCTGCAAAAATGGGCGTCCCATCTTTTCCTGATCCCACTGTATTCGACGTGTCGGCACTAACATCCACGACAGTTGACGTTGCTATAGTGGGAGAAGAATGAAATATTTGCATGTTTCATTGGTGATGTAAGAGAGTTACATGTTACCTTGTGTTGTTGGAATAAACTTTATTACCTATGATCAAGTTTGGACATGATATGAAATATCCAAATGGCATCAGGCTGACATGGTATGATTGACGTCTGCAAAGAAAAGTAAGCAAAGCACAAACCCAAACCCAAACCCATCTTTTTCATTTTATGGGAACAATCTCCACATATTCCTCCCAATTTCCTCTCTCTTTCCTTGCATGCCCAAACCCAAATAACCTCTTCACATCAATAAAGCCATCTTCGCCCTCCGACCTTGCTGCTGAGATCCGACATATCAATGGTGGTTCCATCTTCTTCTTCTACTACCAAGGATTGTGTCTTGTCCGGTAGTATCCGGAAAAGGGTCATCCAAGAATTAGTTCAGGGCCGTGACTCTGCCACTCAGCTTCAGCTTCTTCTCCTACACCCTCAGCATGCCACTGTTCCCCAAGACCAGCTGCTCCTCAACATCTTGAACTCTTTCTCTCACTCTCTTTCCGTCCTCATGACTTCCGGTTCCGGTCTTGAAGATCAGTCTCCTCCTCCTGAGCTCTCCCCTGTGGGCTCTGCTTGCTCCCATGACCGGATATTCCGAGATTCCGGCGACCACCCCACTGGAAGATCCGACAAGAGAGGCTGTTACAAGAGAAGGAAACTGCTTTGTACCGATTGTTCTTCTATAGGTATGACAGTTATAAATGTTACAATATAAAACTATAATTTGTTATTAAAATATCAACTTTAAGTCTTTAATTAAGTTGGTGGCTCCACCCATCAGTTTCAACTTTAAGATGAGTCTCATTTTTGTGTTGGGTAATGTCAAATTGTAGAAAGAATGTGGGGAGATGGACAACGATTACTCCCACAACAGAGGATGGGACAGCTTGGAGAAAGTATGACCAAAAGGACATCCTCAATGCTAAGTATCCTAGGTTTGTTACATTCCATTTCTGGGTCTGCTACATGTTAAAACCCGACATAATTCAAAAACTAGAGCTGATAGATGAAGGTCTGTGTGTGGTTATGTAGGGCTTACTTCAGGTGCACGCGCAAGTACGACCAAGGTTGTCGAGCCACCAAGCAGGTACAACTTATGGAAGATGAGTCACAATTATACAAGACCACCTATATTGGAGTCCACACCTGCGCCAGGGGCATGCTCAAGCCTCAGCAAGTCTTGTCGGATTCGGATCCGAATTGGGAATCTCATCATGAAACTAATGATCATGATGATCTGTCCAAGGTCCAGTTAACAGCTGATCTTCAAGAGCAAGGTGTTCACCATTTCAGCTTGTGCAGAGTTAAAGAAGAGTCCAAGGAACCGGAGAATAAAGACAAGATTGTAATTCCGACCACTGATTCTATTTCTTGGCCGGATGTCTTGTCTTTCGACTCGTCCCAAGTCGTTTCCATGGTGTACTCGTGTACCGACACCAGCTCTCAGAGCCTGGACATGGACTTCGTGGTCAGTTCGGTTGATTTCGACAATTTTGATGAGAACGTGTTTCTATGACTCGTGGATCATCATGTCATGTAATGTAATAATCCTAGTACCTGTGTAATTACTTTGGCTTTTGTTGCACTAGTGAGTTAACATATTTGGTACGATATTATGTGTGTTTTATTTATGGGTCTATATTCTATATTATTATATGTTAAAACCCGACACAATTAAATAAATTATGGTCAATAATATTAAGTTTCAAAAAAATATTATTCATATAATAAATTCATGATCAGTCATATTAATATTTTGAATTTAGATGATATCAAATATATATATCAAAATTTCGCCTATATTTCTTTGTTATATCCGGTCTCCTCGACTGATGTTAGCAAGGTTTAGAACAAAGATTTTATCATATTAGTTGTATCAAGATCAAGCCAGCTGGGCAACAAAGGATGAAAAAAAAAAGAAGTTGCTAGATATCTTAAGAATCATCTTGAGTAAATGATAATGAACACAGGATTTAGATGAATGAATTAATAGAGTGATACGATGAAAGATTTAATGCAAGACAAAGACTGGTAGGTGTCGGAATATATAACTTGATCCACATAGGAGAGATGAATGAAACCGATACAAAGGGAAAGGACAGAGATGTCGCCAAAAGTTGAAGTGAAACGCCAATATGGTTACCGTATCCACGAGGGTAAGGGTTTGTGGAAACGACAAAACTCAAGTAGCAATGGAAGATAAGATATAGGTTCTGTTCTGGTCTAGATTAAGCTGAGGGTCACCATTTTACATTTAAATCTATAAAGCTTTCTTTGTTTGGATCATTCGGATCCTATCCAATATTTCACTTCCTTTACAGCTATTGCCTTGCCACTTGCCACCATCAGCGTACTTCTTTTGTTGGCTATAATAATATCTTGGAACATGAACTAAATTAATATTGCTTTGAAAACATGTACCTGATTATAAATATATACTATAAGTTTTGTGGTCCATTCTCCCAACACCTTTGGTGAGTGCAATTACTACTAGAGTAGATGAATTGCGTGTCACATGTTCTTGTCCGCCGGTTCTGCCTCCCATTTATGGGGGGAGGGAGAGCTAAAGGCAAAGCTGCTGCCTTCTGGTGGACCCTCATCTTCAATCACGTTTATTTATAGATCTGCTAATGGAGAGCCACCTGCCTATTGGGCCCATTCTCTCTTACCCTCGTTTTTCTTGTTTCTACTCATTTTATTATTATTAGAATCTTATATCAAAAATCCACCTACCACTTGATAAAATTGTCAAGACATTTATCTATTAGTTTGATCTTTTGGACGAGTCAAACTTGAGAATTGGAAATGAGTTCGATGGTCTTTCTTTGACCTACACTCTACAGGTCAAAGTTCATCTGTTATTCAAAGTGAATAATTGAAAAAAGCTCACCATAAGTGATTGATTGAACAAGTATCTTGAGACAAAACCAAAGAGGATATAATCTGATTTGGATCATCTCATTCCGTTTGTATATATGAGAATGTTGTTTTGCAACACAAAACTATGAGCACGAAACAGAGTACGAAGCAAGTCAACGATTACAAGCAAAGCAAATTGCATAGAGGATAGAAACAAAGTAGAGCAATAATTACTAGTAATTCCCAGTTCACACTTTGTGATTCGGTCTGGCTTTTGTTTATACTAATTGCACAACAAATAAGTTCTAAAAATAGAATACGATCTTAGGGCAAGGCTAATGCTCGCTGCTAGCATCGGCGCTGCCGAGCCAGGAGCGCAGCTGGTTGTGTCACCGAAGCCCCCAACAAGCGAACCAAGGTCGACGATGGTTATGAGGAGACAACTCGCCACACGTCGAGGTCGGGGTACCGATGAATGGTTAGCAACGATTGGTCAACGCTGACCGGTCAAAAGTAAAAAAATAATATTTTTTTTTTTACAAAATTAGGGTTTTCACCCCTATGTAAAGAGGGGCTCGCCCCGGGGTTGGTGGTTACCCGCGCCCATCACCCCAACA
>JAYMSW010002967.1:0-12916 GCA_036897725.1 Erodium texanum | reverse complement strand
CGCTGCCATGGCCGACGTGCTGTGCACCTCCAAGCTGTGCTTGTTCGTCCCGTTTCTGCCCCCACGCTGTCGTCGGGACCGTCGGGATCACCATGTCGTCCCAACGGAGATGTTGAACCGCCGTCCGGTCCCTCTCCCCGGTGATCACCATTGACAACGAGCCTTTCGACGCTACGTCATCCACCTTCTCTCCGGTTACCATCTTGTCCACGCCGAGAGCACCGGCTGTGCCCACCCTTCTCTCCCTGCTGCTGCTTGCTGGCATGATCTCGCCGCCGTCACTTTTGCCGTAAGTCCTAACCCTAGTTTTCTCAGAAGAAAACATAGCGTCCGTTGATTTCCAGTTTTATCAACAAATAAGTTGAGTTTAGGACTTCATATTTAATTAAAATCTAAATCTTAATTACTTATGCAATTGGTCAAGTCTTTTTTTTTTGTGAGTTATGTGACAGATTAAGATGCTCTAAACTTAGAGATGTCATAATAATTTGCTTATAGATAAATTTGACACATAATTTTTGAAGGTCACTAGTATTAATTAATGATTTTGTTCAACATATTATTAAATATTATAACAAAATCTAGTTAAATTAAATCTAAGCACAACTATTTCATTGGGATTATTTTTGTCATTTCAATTCATTCACACCCGAAGTATTTTGGGTTTTGTGGTATATTTAAAAAAAATAAAATTAAACCCAATAATTTTGATTTAGATCCTATAAAAACAATCCAAAATCAAAATGAATAGTGAGATTGCGTGTACGTCATCGTCGTCCACACAGCCTGCCCTATACGTACCAATTTGGCAAAAGAAATAAAATAATATTCCAAATAGCATATTCTAAAATTCGACCCAAAATGCTTTTAAAAAATTACAATATAATTATTAACTATATCGGGAAAGAAAATAAAACATAGCCCACCGTCCACTAAAAAAGCGCCACGTAAGAACCTTTATTCATGAATAAAAGAAGAAAAATCGATTTTAATTCTCTCATATAAGTGGAGACGCGAGTCCTTCGCATAGAGCTTTGTGTTGTTGAAAAAGGCGCGTTCGCAATTGCCTCTCTTCGTCTTCTTCCCAAAGCCTTCTCAGGTAACGCCCGCCATTGCCCGTTCTCTGTTGCTTTTAGCCTTTCCGTTCGTATTATTTGGGTTTTGTTTTGGTCTTGTAAGAGGTGTGTTTCTTGTTTTTCTGTGAATTTTGTGATGATTTCTAGTTGAGTTTGGGTTTTTTCTTCTAATCCCATCTTCGAGTTGTGGATTATACCTGTCAATTTCGGATTTTTGATGTTCTGTGATTTGATTGTGGCTTGGTCTGAGATGGGTCTGTTGAGATTTGCTCTGTTGTGTTCTGGATCGGGATTTTATTGTGCGATTTGTCCTTTTTGTTAGCGTATGATTCGAAATGGTCTTAGGTTTCTGCTGCTAATTTTCCTTTTATATCTCTGTTTGAGGTTACTGTAGAGTTTTGTTTAATTTTTCTGCTGAATTTTGTGTTTTTTCCCTTCAAAAATGGTGAATTTTTCTCTGGAATTTGACATAAAAAAGCAAAAGACAATTAAAAAATCAGACTTTAGATCTTGAATTTATTGTTTTGGGGGGATTTGCATGTGCCTTGTTTGACCTCCCCACTCGATCTTTGGCTGTCTATCTGGGTATTACCTGTGATCTCTAGAGTCTTATTTTATTGGGATAAATATTCATTTCTTACAAGCTTCTATATAATTATGGCAGCTTAATTACTGAAATGGCTCATATTCTTTGTGATTTTGAGTTACTAACTTGTTTCATGTGTGTTAGATTTGTCAGCCTGATCTTCATGAATTCAAAAACTACTGAGGCATCGATCGTTTCCTGTCAATCGGGAAACAAGAAGAACTGCTTCTACTTCTTCTGCATTTTGTTCTGCCTGCTCCCGAAATTCTTGGGCACAACTGTTGTGTTTGTGAACTTCCTTTTGATTACAGCCATTGATAGGTGCCCACAAGCGTTAATAATCTCAAATCCATAGCTTGTTATATCTTCTGTACTCTGCATTCCACACCCCGACTCAAACTTTGTAAGTGCTTTGTAACATGGTTTCTTCTCAGCTGCCTGGTCCGACCAATACCCATGTGCGCAAACCGAATCAAACCATGTCCCTCTTCCCCATCAATCCTCCGGATGCCATTGTTTTGGATCATATTGAGCTAGATTTCTCTGATGTGTTTGGTCCCATACCAGTTCAAACTCCCAAAGAACATATTTTTGGGGATTCAGGAGATGCTGAAGAGGGGGCTGAGCTTATTTATGATGACCCAGTTGTCATTCACACAAGATCACATTCCTTTGTTGGCCCATCTTCTTGTGTTAGTCATTCTTTGAAGCTGAGCAAGCTCACAATACACGAGACTGAGGAGTCCGTGGAACTGGTGGAGTGTGACAGTGAAGAGACTATCAAAGGCTCTAAGGAGCTTTCTCTTGATGCTGCAAAAACTTCTGAAGATGATGGCGTGGGCTCCACTGATGTCCAGAGTGTAGGCACCGAAGATTTTGAGGTGTTGAAGGTTGTGGGGCAGGGTGCATTCGGGAAAGTGTTTCAGGTGAGGAAGAAGGGCACTTCGGACATTTATGCAATGAAGGTCATAAGGAAGGACAAGATTATGGAGAAGAATCATGCCGAGTACATGAAAGCAGAGAGGGATATTTTAACTAAAGTAGAGCATCCCTTCATTGTCCAACTCAGATACTCTTTCCAAGTAAGTGCTAACTATACTCTTCAGCGTTCTTTGATCCATCTTGCTATTGGTTTTGCTTTAGATCCTATATTTCTACAACATTGACATTTATTTCTGAAATTGCAGACCAAATATAGACTATACCTTGTTCTTGATTTTGTCAATGGCGGTCACCTTTTTTTCCAGCTCTACAACCATGGCCTTTTCAAGTATGTTCTCTAATCACGCTTTGGATGGTTTTGAAAGATAAAGGCATGGCTTTAAGTAATATTTGTCATTTTGCTGCAGAGAGGATCTTGGATGCATATATGCTGCTGAGATTACTTCTGCTGTTTCTCACCTTCATGCAAATGGCATAATGCATAGGGATCTTAAACCTGAAAATATTCTCTTGGGTGAAGACGGACATGTACTCTCTCTCTCTCTCTCACTTACACATGCACACAGAAACAAGCAAAGAATTGTGTCTGTCATCTCAAGAAGAGATCTATAACCTTTTTTGGCATTATTGATTCAGGTGATGTTGACTGATTTTGGGGTGGCAAAAGAGTTTGAGGAAAATACAAGAACAAATTCGATGTGTGGAACGGTTGAATACATGGCACCTGAAATTATTCTTGGAAAGGGCCATGATAAGGCTGCAGACTGGTGGAGTGTGGGAGTCCTTATTTTTGAGATGCTTACAGGGAAGGTATAATTCTCCAGACTTTGTATTTTAGTAATGTATAGAAATTGTATTCTCGAGGTCGAAACGCCTTCATAGGTAAATGTTACATGAATTATCAAACTAGTTGTCTAGGCTGTAATTGTAAACGGTAAAAATTAGAATACTAAATTTTTGGGGTTAATTGCCGATGTTTGCCTGCATGATTTATCCACAAACACGTGTAAACCTTGAACTCTCACTAACAGATACATACCCTTATGAATGTTAGCATTAATGTGTTTGTGGACAAATCATTAGGGTAAAGCATCTGTCACTGGAAAAAGTCTAGAGGATAAGCATTTGTCCGTGGAAATTCGAAGTGTATACATGTGTTTGTGGGCAATTGATTAGGGTAAACATCTGCAATTAACCCCAAATTTTAACATGGTATAAAGAAGTAGAAGGATCATGTTAGGGAAATTCCAATGCAGATTGAGAACCTGCAATGTAATCATCAAATGTTTTCTAATAATACACAACCTCTTTTTGCAGCCTCCATTTGTCGGGAACCGGGAAAAAATCCAGCAAAAGATTGTGAAAGAAAAGATCAAATTACCATCCTTTCTGACAAGTGAAGCGCATTCTTTATTGAAGGGGGTAAATAAATACACATAACCTCATTTGCCTTTCAATTCCATACCTGGCTCATTATATATGAATTCACAAGAAAACTAACATATTTGTGTTTTTTTAAATTGTTGTAGCTCCTACAAAAGGATCCGAGCAAGCGATTGGGAAGCGGGCCCACAGGAAGCGAGGAAATCAAGCGTCACAAGTGGTTCAAGCCCATCAACTGGAAAAAACTGGAGGCTAGGGGGATCCAGCCTAGTTTCCGCCCAGAAGTTGCGGGGAAGCATTGCGTTGCAAACTTTGAGACGCACTGGACCGACATGCCATTGTTGGATTCTCCTGCTGCAAGCCCTAATGCTAGCGGAAACCATTTCATGGGCTTCACATATGTGAGACCTGCAGCTCCTTTCCTTCAGAGGAGCAGCCCTTTGGGCTGAGAATGATCCATTACTGGAAAATGGACTCTTGAGTGTTTTTAAATTTGTTGACATAACTTATTATCAGTTTCTGTATGATAAGTGTGTGTGCTTTTAGTGTGTCAAGCTCCAGACTTCGATGTTTGTGACTTCCTAAATTTCTGTATGGAATGTTTGTGTTACTGTACTGTCTCTATTTCTTCAAGCTGTACTTTCCTGGAAATAAAGTTCGCATTTTTACATATAAAGTCTGCATTTTGACATATCAGACTTGGACAGTTTTCATGTGTTTTCTTCATTTTGAAGATGGAACTTGGTTGGAAGCATTTGATCCACGTGTACCCCAATAATTGGATAAACCTGGGACTGACACGTGGTAAAGGACAATCCTCTGCTGACCATCTAAATTATAGACCTGATAAAAGCTCCTTGAGCTTGAGTATTGTAGCAAAATTACAGATGTTGAAGCATAAGAACATTCTCAAAATGGTAAATTTATGATTTAGTTCTTGAACTTTTAACCTTTTTGTTGTGATTTGGAGTTGTTTTAGGGTAAATTGAATTTGGGTTTCATATCTGAGTACTGAATTAGATGCTACATTTGATCAATACATTGCATATGAGTTGTGGATAATTACATAGTAATCATTCTTGAAACTTGTAATTTATAACTTGACTTGAAATTAAGTTTTTATCAGATACAACTATAGATCTTTTCATATTCTATATAGTACATCTCTTTTTTCGCCTTTATTTTTACATAACAATTCACAGATCATACTCGAACAGGAACGAGTCCAGAGCAGTCTTCTTTTTGCAACCCCATTTACATCTCCACGAGCACACAGAGTTGAAGATCATAACCCTCGTAGACTGCAGAGATATAATGTTCGAAGTAGAAGGAGCTTTGGAGAGAACTATGGCATACCCGTCATCCATATATTCCGTCCCTTCAGGGAAGAGCTGCCACAGGAGGCTCCCTGCGCCACTCCCTCCTTTTTTGGTAGAGTTCAGGAGAGTCTTGTACACCGTACCGATAAGCGTGTCTCTGAACGAGGAATTGTAGCCCTGATCTTTGGAGGACACGCCGAATTCAGAGAAAATAACGGGCATGTTGAGATATTTCTCAGCATCATCTATGTGAGCTTCCATCCAGGACTTGGTGAAGTCGATATGGGTGTCAGAGACTGTCTGTGAGATCCTGTAACGATGAATTTGATTGAGTTGTTGCTCAGGACAAGTGTTAAGGGTTAATTCCACATAGCTATTGCTGACTATACGTCTTACACATAATAAGTATCTCCAACTTTAGAGCGTTATTTACAGCTAAATTAATTTTCAAAAAATTGCATTAGCTCTTTTTTGCCAAAAAACTGGTTGAGTAGATGTACAGAGACTCCTTAAAAGATAGAACTATTAAAAAGGCTTGAAAAAAATGGCACTGTTTTTCAGATTAGGGTCCATGGCATTTCGTCATTTTGGCAAAAAAGAGTTACCTACAATTTTTTGAAAGTTTTTGAGGATAGTTATGTGCAAAAAAAAAACGTATAGTATGTAATAGCTATCTACAAATAACCTCAAGTGTTAATGAGCACACATTGGACTGGAGGCACTTACCAGGAGTCTGCATAGATATGAACAGAGGCAAAGTCAACACCAAGAACTTGGTGGTTTCTGATGAAGTCAGTGCCAACTTGCTGAGCATATGTGTTTGGGTTGAACTGAACTCTATTAGGGGTCGACAGGCCATAGAAGCCTTCGGTTCCTATCTCAACCAAGTGCTTTGGATCAACGCTCTTCACAAAAACTGCCATTTCTTGTATCCATGCCTGGAGTATGTCACCGGAGGGATCAGAGGTACATCTGGGCTCGTTCATCAGCTCCCAAGCAAAAATTGTAGGATCTTCCTTGTACGTCACATTTGTAAATGTGTTGACTCTATTGAGAACGGTCTGTGAAAGTCAAGCAATCAAAATGAGAAGCAAAACCCAGTTCAAAGAACAAAAGATGGAGGCTATATCAGTAGCAAGAACTTGCCTTCACATGAGCTTTGTAGTAGCTTTTGAGAGTTGGGTTGGAGAAGAAGTCATCGTCTGAGGTTAAGTTCAGGCCTGCATCTTTACCCCATTTGACATACTGAGCTTTTCCGCCATAAGCTTCCCAATTGTTGGTTAATGACAGTATGAGCCTGATCTTGTACTTCTTCGCTTCGCTCACCACGAAGTCCAAGGCCTACATGAGAAAAACTTAAGTACTTATTCTTTGTTCATTCTTATCCCAGTGAATGAGAGTTCAAAAGCTGGTCAAGAGAAACATTTGTGTCTCGTTACAGTTATACTGAAACAATGGAGAATTTAGTACCTTGAAGACATCTTCGTCATAAACAGATGGAGATTTCTGCAGAGCTCGCCACTGGCCATCATTGAAAGCCCAAGTTCTGCAAACAGTTAGTCCTACAGAAGAAGCTTGCTTGAACAGCTCGGTTACCTTCCCTCTGGTAGACTGATCCGCGGCAAAAACCATCAACCAGTAAGTGTTGAATCCATTGATGTAGAAAGGCTTGCCATTGATCACAAATTGATTCCCTTTCTTCTCCACCATGAGCCACGGATCATCCTCCACTACAGCCACCTCATCATCCCTAACAAACAAGCACCAACCCCTCAGATGCACCAATCGAATGAACAAAGCATTGCCAATGTATAAATATAATTTAAAAGGGAAATATACCCATGATCTGTGCCGGATCTGTCTCCTTCGACGCTGCAAGATGAGGAACTAGAATGTTCAACAAAAACCATAAAAACAACCAAGAAACAGATGAAAAAACAGAACTTTCTCTTGTGGGTATCCATGGTTATGTTGAGTGAGGCACATATTGTCTCTCACTTTAATTGGGTATTTATATCATATGAATGGGTCATCATTGGATGTACAAGGTTTGGCTAAGACCCATCTGGGTCTTTCATGCTTGGAAGCGAAGAAACTTTTCTTCCTTAACAATGCCACTGTCTTCACTTCCGGATACAGATAAAGCCTATACATGATTGTGAATATGAAGAAGAGTGGTAGGTAGGTGACTAGGTAAACAAATACAAGCATTAGCATATCACTCCCAAGGTAAGACTAATGGGACCCATAAACCTAGCTCAGAATTATGAGTGGCCTCTATTTTTTCCCTAATTGGTCTGATATATTAATATTATGTAGATTAGAGTTTAGGATTGATGGGCTAGTGGTAGTTGTGGTGTCATGATCGTTTTGTTCGTGGGAGGAAATCAAGTGAATGAAGCGATCATCCTTGGAAGGACCAATC
The DNA here is from genome assembly GCA_036897725.1 of Erodium texanum. Classification (NCBI taxonomy): domain Eukaryota; kingdom Viridiplantae; phylum Streptophyta; class Magnoliopsida; order Geraniales; family Geraniaceae; genus Erodium; species Erodium texanum. The sequence goes on along the minus strand of JAYMSW010002967.1, from coordinate 5,185 downwards.
TACCTATTTCTTCTATCTATATCCTATACACAGCAAGCAAGGAATGGGAAAAAGAAGAGGAAAAAGAAAGCTAAACTGAAAACACAGTCCATATGTAGGAACTTGGAAGAAGAAGGTGATGAAGATAGAGATAAGCTTACCAGAACAAGTAGCTACCCAATTGCCAAATTCTAGGTGCCATATTTGTGCCATGCGGATCTAATAAGGTTATGGCTCTTCTTACCTTGCTTCTTCTGGAGGAAAGAAATAGTTGTTATTTACTGTAAAAATGTTCTAGCAGAGCTTAAAACAGTTGTAGAAAGAAGAAACCCACAAGAAATTAACACTCATACTGAATTAGAAGAAGCATTCTCAGATATACCCAAGAAATTATCAACTAGAATATAACTGGTAGCAATAGATTAACTCTTAGCAACACAAGTGTAGAGACATAGAGATTCAAGAGCAAATTCTACAGTTTCTGCAGAATACAAAGGAGCCCTTTTTAATTTTAACAAAGTAATCCAATCACACCCAATCAAAATAATGGAGAAAAATACCCATTCACCATATCAATTTTAATGGGTTTTTTTCTTCATCTATCATCTTCCAAAAGGGCTTTGGAATTGAATCATTCACCTTACAATATCTTTGAATTAACAGTTTGTTTATCATCTCCAGAAATTTTCTGGGGATGCACTTGCTACCAGTGATGGTTAATTGTCGATACCTAAACAAAAACTTAAGAACCTAAATTTCAAATCCATGCCTAAACGTTGATTTGATCAACCAGTGTATATATAATAAGCATTTTTTTATACAAAATTACGAACAATGAGTTAGTAGAAACTTACATCTGATACAGAACCCTCCTTCACCTCCATATCCACCGAAGCTTTTTTTTTTCCCCCTCTTGTGATCGACTGCCAAGCCTGAAAGTGAGTAAAAAAATCACATACAGTAATAATTTAAATACACGCTTTTTTCTCTTCTGCGATCATTCTAGATCTTACAGGCGCTTCTCTTTGTTACGCTTAGGGCTTGGAGTCATCTTCGTAGTCGCAGAGCTCTGTTCAGCGTTTTTCAGTGCCTACTGAACTCAGGATAGTGAGCTCGTGTGGAGAAGAAGGTGACGAGAACCGCTTCGCTGTTTTTTATACACTTGACTACTTAGGCCCATTTTGTAACTTATTGGGCCTCGGCCTTTTATAATCCTGTCCGATATTTACCCTCAGTGTCCGATATTCATCGGCCCATTTATTAAATTGGGCTTGATACGAAAAAATGCAAGACTATTTTGCTCTAAAAAAAGGAAATGAATTATAGCAAGTATGAGAATTAAAATGAATGAGTGTTAATGAATTTCTCAATCTAATTATATATATTTACATGCATGTCCTTTTCTATATATTGTTTTTTTTGTTGAAAATTTTGTTTTATATACTATATATCAAACATGAAAATATATATATTAAATTATTGATCGTACTAGGTAAGATAGTAATAGACTCACAATAATATTACAGACACCAAATTTGGTAGAATAATAATTCTTACGGTTAGTATTAAATTACCATAACTTGCATACCGCTCAACAATCAGTTCATACTAGATAGCACATTAATATACACACATGGGATGACCCAAAAAAAATAACTACAAACAATTTCAAATAACACAAATAATTCTTACACACATGTTATTGTCTCTGCCAAGATTCGATCTTTAATAACAAAAAATAAAAAATAACTCTCCTACCTATTAAATTAATCCTTATTGTCCTTTTGCATCATATTATTTTTAACATCTTATATATTTTAAAATCCATTTACACCTATTAAATCAGTCCACAACTAATAAAGTGAGTGTGACTAGTATTTTTACATACAAGTCTTTTTTTATGATTTGCTAGATGTGATGTTTAAACTATAGCTGCCACCAATTGAATTCACAATGAAGTTATTGAGTTTAATTTACGAATTTGTATCTAAAAAGTAAGACCAAACATGGAATAGTAAACCAAGAAGTGAGAGTGGAACCTACAAAATATTTAAAGTAGTAATGTAATAGATTAAAAGTGTGGAATAATTCAATCCTACGCGTAACAATGAAAGACTATCGGCTGTAGCAGTTGGCCACATTTATTTTATTTTATTTTCCTTTAATAATTAGTGGGAAATTTGGAATTAACGAAAACGCTAACAAAAATGTTAGGTAAAATTGAGTTCACGTATGTATATAACATGGAAATATGAAATAGAGTTTTTTTGTTTTCAACGATACATACTTTGAAAAAATTGCTACAAATTGATATAATAATTATATAAAAAGTTACCAAAAATTGACTCAATCTACACCCATACCTTACAAGTTGATATAATAATTAATATTAAAAAAATACCAAGAATTGACTTAATCTACACCCATACCCTTTTGACCTATAGGCTATGTGCACTACTTTTCGAAAATGTATTTTAATAATCAAACTTACAACTTAATCAATCATATAAATATTATATTGAACCAAAACAATTTGAAACAAAATCATATTATTTGTAAGAAACTATGGGATTTTATTATTGCTCGTATGATTGGTCGGGACACATATTTTTTGTGTTTGATATGATTTGAACGAACATTATTTTTATTTTTGCAAACCAATAAAAATGCATTCCTATAGAATATATTTTATTTCACATTATTTTTAACAAATTGATTGAACATCGCTCATTGTAAAAAGTTCTTAAATTTTAATAGTATTTAACGTTGTTTATTATTTTTTTTTTGAAAATTGAACATTGTTTATTACAATTTTATTTATCATTTTTTTCTTTCTTATTATGATATTTAGAGATAAGATCACAAGAATATTTAAGCATGGCATCCCAAAAGATCATGGGAGGCCACTGCTACTATTCCAAGAAATTAATAATTTTGTTAAATAAAATATCCGTTGTATTTATTTTATTTTACTATTAAAGTCAATAATGCGTTGATTGGGGAAAGTGGGGTCCAGTGACGTAAGCCAGTGGGACCACTACAACTCAGGCCAACTCAACAAATGGCAGCAACGACGGTGCACCTGAAGAAAACGCGTCGCACCGCAGCGTATCTCAACGCTTAGCTGTTGCTGTGACTGTGAGTGATCCTGATGATCACTACTTACACCTGTCACCAATCGGCTCCGTAATGGCATCCCTGTAAATAAAGGAACGAGTTCGAGGGTAATGTGGTATTTTCGGTCTCTGCTGCCCAACATCATCTTCTTCACATCTTGTCTGTAAAGCTTAATTAAACGCAACTACTCTGAACTAATTATGTTACTATAAAAATACACAAAAACTGCGCATTTATCGGTTTCAGATTCTTCTCCCCTCTCTCTTCCTCTGGAAGCTGAAGCTTTGAAGATCGTCAAGCTCCTGAGCTCAAACCCTAGCTCCTTCCGATTCGAATCAGCTGTTTCGGTTTCTACTCCGTCTTCAAGAGGTACGTTCCTGCTTCGCACAATCTCTTTCAAATTTTCTCTTTGAAGAATGGCTTGAACTCTATTTCCACTTCTCAGATTTCAGTTCAGAATCTGCTGTTTCTGTGTTTGTATTGCAATTTGTTTGCTAGCTTCTTAGATTTACTAGTTCTTTTGATTTCTGAGCTGGTTCTGGTTCTTTTGCTGGATCTGGAAATGGTTTTCGATCTATTTCTTGCCGATTTATTTGTGTTTTTGTTTGCTTTTGATTGGAAATTCAGGTTTTGTTCTGTGGAAGTTGAGATCTTAGCTTTAATTGTTGACATCTCCGGTGAGAATCGGGCTTGAGCTGAGCCCATGAGGACCCCCAATTTGTCCGTTTCCGTGCTGCTTGGTTTTGCTATCTGCTTGGCCTTTATCATCAATGTGATCTTAGCTGCCGATTATGTTCCGACCGACAAAATTCTCCTGGATTGTGGTGCTACCTCGCCGGAGACCACTGATAGTGATAACGAGAAGTGGACCTCCGATGTAGAGTCCAAGTTTGTTCTGGCTTCTCAGAGTTCATCTATTGCGGAGGCTGCTAGTCAAGACCCTTCAGTCCCGACGGTCCCTTTCATGACGGCTCGGATTTTCCAGTCTGAGTTCACCTATAGCTTCCCGGTGGCTCCTGGCCGGAAATTTATGCGGCTGTACTTCTACCCCGCTTCTTACGGGAAGCAAAATGCATCCAATGCTATCTTCTCTGTCACGGTTGGGTCGTTTACCATGCTCAAGAATTTCAGTGCATCTCAGACCACACAAGCTCTGAATTATGCTTTTATTATCAAGGAGTACTCGGTCAATGTTGATGGCGAGAGCTTGAATGTTACATTCACCCCTTCTTCCAAGTACTCGGGAGCTTATGCCTTTGTCAATGGGATTGAAATCTTGTCCATGCCGGATATCTACAGTTCAACCGATGGAAAATTGATGATGGTGGGTCAGGATTCTATGGTCTACATTGACAATACAACAGCTCTTGAGAATGCTTATAGGCTGAATGTGGGTGGAAATTACATCTCGCCTTCTGGTGATACGGTCTTGTTTAGGTCATGGGCTGAGGATTCGGCGTATATATATGGAGCGGGTCTCGGGGTTGTAGTAGCTGTTGATCCAAACATGACTGTTACATACCCTGCTGGCATGCCTACATATATTGCACCGAAGGATGTGTACCTGACTGCTAGATCAATGGGGCCGACTCCTAAAGTCAATATGAATTTTAATTTGACTTGGATATTTTCTGTTGATTCGGGGTTCTCTTACCTTGTGAGGCTTCATTTTTGTGAGGTTGCTCCGAATATCACAAAGGTTAACCAGAGGGTCTTTGATATCTTCCTCAATAATCAAACTGCTTTCAATGCGTTTGATGTTCTTCAGTTTACAAATGGGAAGCCTGGGGTGCCAATTTATCATGATTTTGTGGTTTTTGTTCCAACCGGGAGCCCTCAGCAGGATTTGTGGCTTGGGTTGCATCCGGATGATGAATCAAAGCCCAACTACTTGGATTCAATCTTGAATGGAGTTGAGATATTCAAGCTGAACGATGCTACAGGTAATCTTGCTGGCCCAAACCCTATTCCTGCACCAAAACAAGAAGTAATCGACCCATCACGGGTTAGGCCACTGGGTCATGGGAGTTCCAAGAATCAGAAAGCAATTATCGGTGGCGGGGGTGGGGGGGGAATTGGTTTACGCCTA
>JAYMSW010002966.1:0-12916 GCA_036897725.1 Erodium texanum | reverse complement strand
GACATCTCTTGTGCCCATAGCATATAATTAAATCCATCAAAGATAATAGAAATAGGTTTAGAAACATCACTCTTTTCCATGTCGAGAGGAATAATGGCAGACATTGATTTGTTGTGGAGAAATCTGTCGGGTGTGTGAGTCACACGCGAGAGTGGGTAACAAGAGTAGTCCTTGGGGCGCGTACTGTGCACGCGTTGTGAATGAGGTTGGGTCTTGTCTTCAAGTGTTGTACAATTGTGAGTAGTTGACTTCAATAAATGCAAGAGGCTGAGTGTATCTTTGGCTTGTGTTTGATCTTGTTTGCAACACCACTTTGAGTTGGAGATAAAAGCAAACAAAAATATATTACCAAAAATCGAAGTTGAAAGTCAGCAGAGAGCAAGCGTTGGAGCACCGAGCATGAGCAGGAGCAACACGGACTATGGTAGCAGCGAAGTTGAGTCTCTAGTTGAGATGGAGTTAAACTCGAAATGGACTGTCGGAACAGTCAAGGCTATGGTCGTTGGCTCTCCGGTCGGAACGGAATGGTAACACCAATGAAAGTGATCAGATGAAACGGAGAATCTGATATGGGAAGCCCTCCAGTCAGAACGGAACAGCTACTGGAACTTGAATCAAAAAGCCAAAGGTAAGGCTCTGATACCGTGAACACGTAAATGTTTGATTGATAATTTCAACTTATAATACATGAATATTTATACACATATATGATAAATGAAATGTCAAAGAAAACGGAGATTTGTGAGCTATAGATCTTGTGTGAGCTAGGGTCTTGTGAGCTATAGATCTATGGTCAAGTAAGGTGGCAATGAAACCGGCATTGTGGATGGTGTTCACTGTTCTTCTCTAACATTTGCATTTTCTAGAATTCATGTACCAGTCAAGTTACAGACCTTAAATCTCAATTGTGTTCAACAAAGCTTTGTCAAGATTATCAGGGCGTAGTGTGCAAATTCATTTATCGTCGTCATAGACCACAAGCCTACCTTGTACTACTTGTCGTAGCTACCGGTAGGTTCTGCAATGTGGTTCAAGTACGGTAACTTCTGTTAGGTTTTAGAATAGTTTCAGGCATTTTTGGTGTTGTTTTTGCTCATATTTTGGTTGAGTGTAAATTTTTGGTATGATTTAAAACGATACAATAATATATATTTTAAAAAAAACTTCATAAACTTGGATTAGATTATGTCAGCATCAATTAACCAAACAAAATCCACGTGTCATTGGGTCACGTTCTTTTTCCTTGTGCACACGCATGGCACAGGACAAAAGAAGGCAAGCATAGGGACCCACCATGCCGTCAAATGCGGGCAGGCACTCCTTAATCCCCATCTAAATCAGAGTTCCAACACGTCCTCTTCTACGGGGGACCTCAAACCCTAACCCGAAACCCTTTCCTACAAATCGTCATCCTCCGTCAACTAAGCCGGAGAAGAAGCAGAAACTATGAACATTGGTCTATCGCCGGCCAATAACCCTCGACCCCTCGAACTCACCGCCGGTGGTTCTCTCTCCTCCTCCATTTCTAAGCTCTCTGGTTCCTCGTGCGACGTTCCCTCCCAGAAGATTTTTCTACAATTCCGACGAGTTCTGGGTCCCGGTTTAGAAAATCTCCAAGGAATTGCTGTCTATGCTCTGTGTTACCGGTCCCTCCGCGCGCAGAGAAATTGCGGTCTCGAGGAACTCCCATTGTCTGGTTAACGTGAACGACAGGTTGTTTGAGCGGTTCCGCGGACTATTTTCAGAAGATGAGTAAGATAGAAGAGAAGAATGGGAAACGAAGTATTGAATCGGGCGACAGTTTTGAGCTGGTGTCCGGGAAGAAGAAGAACAAGGGGGCGAGTGGCTCTGGCTTGGCTGGGAGAGACTGGTCGGCTGTGAAGGCGACCTCGAAGACGAAGCCAAAGGTTCCTTTCCATATTCCGACTTTAAGGAAGCCACAGGAAGAGTTCAATATTTTGGTGGATAATTCGAACAAGCCATTTAATCATGTTGGGTTAAAGAAAAGTGAGGATGGGAAGAAGTTCATTCATCCCCTGGTTAGTGCCCATTGAATCTGCCCATTATTTTCCTTAGCATTGTTGTCTTTGTAAAAAAAAAAAAAAAAATCCTTACTACTGTGTTGTAATGTTTGATCATAAATAAAATGTGGACTAATTTTGAATGATTATAGTACGACTACGAGGGGAGAGCTTTTGGTGTGAAAATATTGATTCTTTGGGATTCGATTACTAGTTCTATGATTATTTTTCTCCTTCTGCAACCTCTATGGTGGCATGAATGGTGGATTGTGCCATATATTCATACATGTGAATTTAATGATACAAGTAATTGTATAGTTGTAATACGGTGGACGACCCTTTGTAGAATTTTCTGCTATACTCTCACATGAAGTAATTCTAATGCTAACCAACTACATGTTTTAAGCCAATGAGGGCCCCGGTATGTCAGTGCATTTTGGAATCACAAATAAGATGGCTGTCCTGTTCGGGGGCACTGTGAAGCTCTGTTGCTCTAGATTGAGTTACGGAAACCTAGCATTTAAAACTTGTAATGACGTTCAGTAGGAAGCCTACTAATAAGTTGCTTCCAGGAGCTTCTGATCTGCTGTGAATTCAGAGGTCAAGTTACCACCAAACACCTTGAAAAACTTTACAATGATGGAAGAAAGTTTGCATCTTAAAATTAATGGAGAAGATTGTGTTAAATTAATAATTTAATATCCTATCTATTTTATTGGCAATGTTTCTAAATGAGGCAATTGATTGCATCTATGAAACAAATGAAACTTTTGCTCATAACACTATTTATCTCTCATCTTTTCTTGTTTCTTTCTTTTTATCATTTTCTTTTTCTATATTTTTCAACATCAACATGAAATTAGGAAGAAAATGGGCTTAAGTGCCTAACAGATTGAGCTCATTAGGGTGTCCTATAGGCGTAGTAAATGGCAACAGCATATACTTTTCCTCGTCGTGAATACTATTCTGACAGTTCAAACTACATGGAATTAATTGCAGCTTATATTATTAGTATTAGCATCTTCTCATTTATCGTGATTAGCGGTTACTGTGTTTACAACACTCTGCAAGTACATGGGTAACTATGTTGTCATCTATACATCTTGAGTGCCTTTGTGAAGTTTGGATTTTCAAATCCAAGAAAGCTTGTCACTCTGATTACGGAGTTACAGCATCTAGAGAATTGGTTACATTTCTTCTGTCCACACAAACGGTTTTCAATGACTAATTGAAGCATCGCCTTTTCTACTAGATAAGCTAATGTTGCTAGTTTGTAGGTTATAACTCTGATTACGAAGTTACAGCATCTGGAGAATTGGTTACATTTCTTCTATCCCACACAAACGGTTTTCAATGACTAATTGAAGCATCGCCTTTTCTACTAGATAAGCTAATGTTGCTAATTTGTGGGTTATATGCTATCAAATTTTCTTTAGCTATTATGCTGTTCATATGCCTATTTTAGTTTTATGCTAGATAGTATATGGGATCTGAATTTCTTAGATGCACCTTTGCCTGAAAGTTAAGCTCTTTTCCTGTATGTCGCTTGAATTATTTGTTAGTCCTGTAAATAATTATGTTATTGCATCTCTCATGCTGTTTACTTGTTGTGCTTATGGACTTAAGGAAAACATGTCTGTCTATTCTTACTGTCCTATCTTCCCATACAGGAAAAGCTCTCCGTTTCAGATTTTGTTGATAAAGATGTTGGGAATGTTGAGCCCATGAAACCACTCTCATTAGAGTGTACTCCATTCACGCATGTTGAAGAGATCAAAGATTTAAAAGAGTTGGCTGCTAAATTGCGTAGCGTGAATGAATTTGCAGTAAGTATTGACTTTAATAATTTAATTGATCTTGGCTCCTTGAACAATATTTATCTATATTTTACCCATGTTGCTTGGATTCTAAATGGTCTGAATTTTGGTACTTCCCCACAGTGTTCCATGTAGATGGTGTAGATTCCTTTCCATTGTTTTGCTATTGAGTCTTTTGTTCTTAAAGAGAATTTTGAGTTGTACCTCGTCAAAAGACTGCTTTCTTTTGTTGAACCATTCCATGTCTTTTAGTTTTAGTAAGAACTGCAATTAATAATGTCTAAATGGCAGAGAATATCTTGAGATAGGGAGAAACAACTCAAATAGGATAGGCCAAGGTAGTTGGGCAGAAAACGAATAAAAAGAAAGGATTTAGAGAGATGTACAATTTGACATGTTTTACATGCAGTTAAAATGCTACATGTAGCATGGCCAGCAAAAGGTGCCTTTGGAAATGAACGACAACAGATTTACTGGACAAGTTAACATATTAGGAAGATGGTAAAAAGTGTTTTAGGTTGTGGTTTCAATTGGTTAGGTCTGTTTAAGATGATTGTTGATAGTTAGGGTGCTTTGTTTTTCTGTTGTCATCTTTTGATCTGTTATGATTTTTTTCTAGGTTGATTTGGAACATAATCAATATCGGTCTTTTCAAGGACTGACCTGCTTGATGCAAATTTCTACTAGAACCGAGGATTTTATTGTGGATACGCTGAAGCTTCGAAGTCATGTTGGTCCATATTTGAGGGGGGTTTTCAAAGATCCTACCAAGAAAAAGGTTTATATTAGCACTTCTGTATTTTGAGTCATCCAACATGTCTACTCGTGATAACATTTGTGCATAATTAGGTCATGCATGGAGCAGATCGAGATATTATATGGCTTCAACAAGACTTCGGCATATATGTTTGCAATTTGTTTGACACTGGACAGGTAATATTGCCCAATCAAAGCATTGCAACTTTATTCGCTATCTAAAAATGTTGGTCCTGTGTACTTAGAAGTATTTCCTATGTAGACAATGTTTGCTATATGTAACTAAGGTATAGATATGCTCTCGAGGCACTTGAACTTAATTGGATCATAAAAAGCAAGATCTCAATTCTACTTATTTTCTGTACATACAGGCTTTCACTTCCTATTTTCTTCTCATTGATCTCAGTATAACTCCATTTGTCACCTAAGAACTCTGACACTTCATTACCTTTTTGAAGAAAAGGACATTCTCTCTGCTTTTTTTCTGAAGCTTTTTTTTTTTTACTTTTAATGTCAAATATGCTCACTGATATATCATATATCATCCATATGAAAAGAATGGCTGTAAGATTCTCTATGCTGGATCGTTAATTTTTTTTTGTTTTGATATTGTATCACCAATGTCATTGCACTATTGGTTCTGGTATGCTTCAGAATTTGAATTTTCTTATTTTGAAATGATCCTCAGGCCTCAAGGGTATTGAAGTTGGAGAGGAATAGTTTGGAGTACCTTCTGCTTCATTTTTGTGGAGTTGCTGCTAATAAACAGTATGTATTCTTTCTTGTTTTTTTTCCGAACATTTTTTTTGTAAGAATGACACTGACTGGTGACTTTTTGCAGATATCAGAATGCAGACTGGAGACTGCGGCCTCTTCCTAGCGAGATGGTCAAGTAAAATCCTTTTAACTTATTATTTCTATTTCTATTTTTCTCGTGATTCTTCCTTCTCTTGCAGCCCTATTTCTCCCTTTCACACTCACATACTTGTATATGCGTGCAAAACATCCTGAATGGATCGAGATAACTAGCTTAAGATTTGTATTGCCTCATGAATAGAATCTGGACAATCCTGTAATGTCAATGATCTCTGTAACATATTGATTTTTAACTATTTGAATGGACAATTTCCCCATTGAATCTATCAATAGATACTATTTGATAGAAAATGGAGAAGTCTGAATGTGGTATCCTATCTTGTTCTCCTCTCCATATAATGCCTAAGACTTCAATTACACTAACTTAACTGCAACCACAAGTACTCAATGGAGCTACGATTAGTTGGGTAAAAATAAGATAAATGTCAGTTATTTGCTCTCTATAACCTTTTTTAGGAGATCCCTTTCCTAACTTTCAAATATGTTTCATATTAATTCTCAAACTAGGTGTATTATTTTGATAATGGAAGTTCTTTGTGTTAGTTAATATAGCTAATGGCGTTTCATGATCCTTACCTTGATATGGTTATTCGTTGTTGACTCAGTTTGCTCATATACTGCATGATCCTAGTTTGTATGATGTTCCTAATGTGTAGTTGCTGGTGTCTACTCTGTTAAAGATTTACAAGCTGCTAAAATGTGCTTGAACCTTCATCATTATGTCAGAGTTTCCTTTTGATGACAGATATGCAAGAGAAGACACGCATTATCTGTTGTATATCTATGATTTAATGAGAATCAAGTTGTCTTCAATGCTCGAGGAGTCTGGAAATGCTGATGCTCCTTTATTAGATGTATAATTTCAATGAATCAGTAAAAATTCTTGGCATTTCCTTTTTATTCTTCTTGTTTATTTGCATTTCAGTCAGTACATTAGTTACAGATTTAAGTAGGAGAGTACACAAGCTATTTCTGTTGCTGTAGTAGTTTCGACAGTCTGTCTAAAACATGTATTGTACACTTCTCGATATTGCTATCTAAGATGTTGTGTGGTATAGTCTCTGTCCCATATGTTCATCAGTCATAACAAAATGTATGTCTCCATGCTCATGCCTGATACATGTGCGGGTGACTGTATTGAGCTTGATGCTGTCAAAAATTTAAATTAGTATCTTATTTCAGGAAGTTAGAATGTGCCAAATTTGTCTGGGTATGGGATAACATATTGAGCTACATTAGCAGTAGCATAATTTGTTTGGGCTAGGGTATTTTTTCTTAGGCCCAGATCCATACAAGATGTTTCAAGGTGCCAGTTCAAATTTATATTGAATTTAGAAGTGCAGCATTGACTTTTTTCTAATAGTGCTAGGATTCATGTTTTATTCTACGTTATATGTTTCTTCAGTCACACAAAATAACACTAATGAGTGTGAGACACAGCTTGTTTAAAAAGTCTTTTCTTCTCTTTCATTTGCTATTAATTATTTAACTTCACCATTTTAATCAAGTGTTCTTGTTGCTTGCAGGTCTACAAACGCAGTTATGATATATGCATGCACCTCTATGAGAAAGAGCTTTTGACAGAAGATTCTTTCCTCTCTATATATGGGTTAGTTGCTTGATTGATTTCTTTTCTCTTTTCTCTTTTTTGTTGAAGGTTGATTTTTATACTGCACTGATACTTGGACCCTGACTACCAAGTCAGGTATTTGAGCACTTGACCATTTAGCCAAGTATGCTTTGGGGCTTGGTTAATTCTTATTGGATGACCCATCTATGACCATTCCATTTTTTTTGCTATTTTTGGTACAGGTTGCCAAAGGCTGGTCTCAATGCCCAGCAGCTTGCCATTGTTGCAGTAAGTTCTCATTTCCCTATTTGTGTAGCAATATAATTATGTCAGTAGACATAGGGTGTTCAAATTACGTGTCCCATGAGCCATCTGATATCCTATGCCCAGGGATGGATGTACCAGGAAGTTATGTGGGTGGGGGATGTTTTCCCCACTCATAAATTCTTCCAAATATACCCCTTGCCTATCTAAAATTTTCATATTTTTCACTAACTATTAGAGTTCACCCCCACTGAATTTTCAAATGTCCCCCATTAAAGAATTTTACATTACTATCTTATTAATTAAAAAAAGTGCTCTTGCCAACTATTTGTTCTGGTTCAATCACTTTACTGAGATATACTGAGAAACTCATTAAAATGTTAAAAGTTTATGGTTAAATAATAAACAATACTAACTGTTAAACTTACACCAACCAACCAAGCCCAAAGGGCCTTGCACAAGGAGCAAATATATATGAATGGGGAGGAAGACAAACGCATCACAAGCCAAATACCAGATCAAGCTTTCATGTCATGTCAAACTTAAACTTATCCCAACCCAAAAGTTTGAGCTATTACTATTAGGTGGAGGGCCCAACTAGTTTATCAAGTGCTCACCAAATCCACATTTTTTTTTTCCATGTGGGAAACTTCAACACTTATGTGTTTAGAAACTTACAATCTAGTATTTTACAGTCTTGGCTGTACTGTCCTGTTTTTAGTGTATGTGATTTCTACTCAACTGACTTACAGGGGCTATACGAGTGGCGAGATGCTGTTGCCCGTGCAGAGGATGAGAGTACTGGATTCATATTGCCAAACAAAACACTTCTTGAAATCGGTATTGGGTTCTATCATCTACAATTCCAACAAGTATTATTTTTTTACCCCAGACCCGGCAATAGTGGGAACCTGGTGCTTTTTGCCGCCCTTTATTAATACAGTAGATTTCATAATTTCCATTTTTTTTGTGTAAAAGCCAAGCAGATGCCTGTCACTACAAACAAGTTACATCGATTGGTGAAATCAAAGCATTGGTATATTGAACGTGATCTTGCTTCTGTTGTTAGCGTAATCAGGCATGCTATGCTAAGTGGTACTGCATTTGAAGCTGCTGTTGAACTTCTGAGACAGAAACACTTGGAAATGGTAAGGATCTGTATACAACATTTGTTGCCCACAACATACAGAACATTAGGTTATTGAGAATTGGGTCCTCTCTGATTCTCACCCACAGATTCTACTTAACACTGACTTGTAGTTTATTCCTTTTTATCATTGTCTGGGCACTCACATGTCAATTATTGTTAGATGTATGTTTTTTTTTTGTTTCTACATGTCCATTTTTTGCTGTGTGCTATTTATGCGCTTCACATGCCTTTTAAAATTTCGTAAATACCTAAAGGTTTGCTGTAGCTTTCTTTTTTATGGATCTCCAATGCATTCCCTGTATACAGTGGATACTTGCTGCCTTCTATAATGAAATTGCTTGTTACTCGTCAGCAATATTATTAGAACTCTCTAAGTTGTTGTTAGTCCTCAATTTGACATGCTTAAGAGACTTGCTTGTATTATTCATCATTTTTCTCATTTTATTGTGATGAAACTTCATGAGAAAATTATGGTTTATGATATTATAATTATCACAAGACATGAATGACATTAAATTGTTTTTAGTGACTTGTTTGTCATCATTATGAAAACAAATTATAAAGAGAGATTAGTCGGTAGTCATCTGTTGACCTTGTCAGGTCATGCTCACTGCCCTGACATTTTGCATTGACTTGAAACAGTTAAAGCTATTTGGAATTTTTTTTTTGTTTTTGATCAGAAAGAAGAGAAATGCAATATCGCAGGTATGAGGATTGGAACCAGTGACCTTATGCTTGTTACATGAAGCCTCTGCCACTTCACCCACAACCCTTTATCTTAGAGTTATTATTTATTAAAAGCAGCTATCCCCTAAACACAATATTTTATATGCAAAACAGAGCAAAATAATCTCTTTAGAAGGATAATACGAGCAAAGGAACCGAGCATGCCAGTGCTAATATTGAAGTCCATTAAATCACAACAAATGCAATGCTAATATAAACCGCATCACCTTGGTGCACTTCACCTCAGCAATGAACTTCAAGTTCATACCAAATGCAATCAACACAGGACACAAAGGAATCAAGCAAAATACCACCCCAAAAATTAGGGCCACCTACATATGAATCCTATAACAAAGTTCCTGGAGATCTTCCACCTTTACTTTGTTCCTCTACTTCATTTCATATGTTCCACTTATTTCTATCTCTCACATTCCCCCACAGGGTCGCTGACTTTTTTATGCTGCATATGTGCAAAACACCTACCAAGCAGTTTTCCTTCAATATTCAATTGAAGTTGCCCTAACTTTTGCTTATAGTTTCTACTTGCAATATATGTACATATTACAATGGAAAAAAACAAAAAATCCATATGGAAAACAAATAAGAAACTTCCAAGCTGGTTCATCAACTACAAAATCCAAGTATTCCTATCATTAGACCACTCAACAACTTTGGTGTTTTTTTTCAAGAGAACAGAATATATGCAACAACAAACTGGAAAGACAAGGTTGCATGCAACAAACACAAGGAAACAGAGACACACGCCATGACTTTCAAGTTTCAATCAAACATGGATACTTATAAATATTGTGTGGAATCTGGGATCCATACCTATTCCAATCATTTGGAGTCGTTGCAGGTTTTCTGAATAACTTCATCATAGGGGTCCCTCCTACCATCAGCTTGGCTAATTTGAGGATCCCAAGCAAGCTGGGCATTGTGGCGCTCAAATGTCCAGAACCCATAGAGACGAATCGGATAGCTCCACATCTCCCTGGTCTTGTCACATCGGTCCCGGACTCCATACACATGCTCCCTGAACCTCCTGTCCCTCTCCTTAGGATCCTCCATCAATCTCAGAATCAGATTCTCAGCAAACTCCATTACAAACTTCATCCTGACCTCTCTTCAGGCTCGGAACAATCAAACACCTGTATTACCAGTTAAAACCCACAGAAACCCAAACTTAGATTCAGAATCCAGGTCAGAAAACAAAAACAAAGAAAAAAAAACAATTTTACACATTCCTAAAATTTCAGCTCCGAAGCACTAATACTCTGTTTGGTAGCCGAGAATATGAAGCCAATATTGAAAGCAATTAGTTAATCGAAAATACTCAAAAATCTATGATTTCATAGAGTTTATTTATTTAGTTCCTACATTTTGCTGTGGAACCAAACAGATAAAAGTCTTGTAATGCAAAACCCTAGAAATGTAGAAATGAAATCTACACGAAGATACAGATAAATTCAAGACGAAGCAATTCTAGTTACAGACATCGAACAGTGAAGTTAAATAAATAAACAAACACACAATCGAGAAAATCGCTGTATTCCATAAAAAAATCGTCATTACAGCATTTACCTCTTGAGCAAATGGAGGAGCGCTTCACTTGGATGAAGTAACTGAGGCTACCAGTGTCAGAAATACGCTATTTAATTGGGAATTTAACTGGGCTGGGCCCAACTTTCCAGTATAGTTGAGCCCATTTACAAAATCTACCGCCTATTGGGCCCAACCCATATTGACCAAGATCCTGCACTTCTACGTCAGTGGGTTTCTCTCAATTTGGTGGTAATTTGATCAACATTTAATTCGAACCGAATGATCGTTATGTCCAGACAATATATGGGTTCTGTGTTTTTTGAGCATTATTATAAGCTTCCATGATGAAGCTTCTCGAATAATTATATGATTTTGTTGTAAGATATTTTTACAAATCTGAAATTTACATCAATATGATATAGTGTGTATGGTTCCTTAGGATTTAGGTTATTTATTTTAAACAAGAGGGAGTGGCTGATATAATGTCAATTATTAAGTGACATCTTTGTGAATATATGGGTTTGCAAAATTCTAAAGAAACATGTAGACAAAGAAGTGTAACAATTTAGAGTTGGGTATGAATGTCAATCTACCCATTTTTGATGAGGACTCTGTTTTGTATCATGTCCTACCTAATTCCTCCGACCTTATTACTTTACCTAGTACTTAAGATACCAGCTGCCCTAAACCCTTCCTTAAGCTTGAGGGTGTTACAGTAGATTGATCTAATTTATGTTATTAAATTTAATCTGCTTTTACATACGTGTTTAGTTTGTTCGTCACCTCAGTTACGTTTGTCCACAAACTATATACAAACAACATCTAAATTCCGTCTAATTTTAAAATTTATATTGAGGAACAAAAATCTCGGGTTGAATAGAGTTTTAGTAAAGACAGATTAATAGAGAGGCAATGAGAGTTGACATTTTACGCAAATTAGAGTTGCAGCAAGCAAGTGTATGGTTGGGCAATATGGACCCATCAGCTGCTGAAACTGCAACTGCAAAACGCAGAGAGCCTAATTAACACCCCCAATTGCTTCTAAGCATAAGTGACAGAGAAAGGTTACTTCCTTTGCAGCTTCATTAAGAATTGTTGGAACTAGCAATTGAATTGCGTGACCAACTGGAAACAATTTGAAATCACAGACTTTGAATTTGAAAAAGAAAAAAAAAAGCTAGGAATTGGACCACCAATGTTCATAGTGCACCCCTCCTTTCATCATTAGATATGCCACCTTCTCCACTTCAAAAATAGAATGCCCCTCTCTAATGCCACTCCTTTTTTCCATTGGAATGGTAAAATTTATATGTTTTTGATTGTTTCAATCTTAGCTATCAGATCAATTATTCAAATATTTATAAGTCACTTGACAATGATCGGATGACCAAACGATTCTATAGAAGCAAAAAAATTGACATGTCAGTTCTAACTTACGTTAAAAATCTCTATAACTAGAGACTAATAATAAAACTACATTGTTCCACAAAATTGGCTTTGAACCTTTCTTGAGCAGCTTAAATGGGCACCACTCACTTTTTTTAATCACTTGTTGGTCAATCTAGGGACATCTTGTATTTCTTTTTTCTACCTTGACCAACACAAAAGCAAAAGTATGAGACAAATGGTAAAACAACAATCATACCATGATTGATTTCGCATTGGATCCTCTTCTTTTGCCACTTTGATTAGTTGTATGTGTACTGTGGTACTTGCACAACAATAGATTGGAATTGGACTTTCTCAAAACATACGTACCTTTACCCCAAAATACAACCCCTCATAAATGATAGCTGCAGATCTTAGGTTTGGTTATTCAAATTCAACTTTCTTTTTACCTAACTAGGGGCCTAAATATTAGAGTACGAAGATCTTCCAAACGATTTATACCTATTCAACGGTGGTGATTTGATTGTATCAAATACGATCCCAAGGACCTGTAGATGCTCGAAAAAATACAGGACTTTATGTTTTCTTTAAATTGAACATTTAATTTACCGAAATAGGATGCTCCAAACTCACAGTACAAAATTATACCGGAAATGCCACCACCAAATTACTCCTCTGTACAACAAAAAACTAAACAGATTATCACGTCGAGATATGTTACTGACGGTGCAAACAAAAAGGGCTTCCGTTTTCTTTACTAAACTAACGGTGATTCCAAGGCAGTCGCTGTCATCGTTAATTT
>JAYMSW010002965.1:0-12916 GCA_036897725.1 Erodium texanum | reverse complement strand
GTGCCCTCCCCCCCCACCCGCCACCACTCACTCCCTCACACTCTCTTCTCTTTCCCTCCCCCGCGCCTTTCCGCCCTCCCGTTTCCCTTCCTATCCCTACCGCTCTCTGCGTAACTCGTCGAATCTCCTCCGTGCCGCCCGCTCCGTCGCCGACGCCGACGATCACCTCCACAAGCACGATCATCACCACCATTGCCACTGTCATGGCCATCACCACCACCATCACGGAGGAGGTGCTGCGGAGCTCACCGGGCCTCAGAAGGCGCTCATTGGATTCGCCAGGGCCACGCGATGGGCGGACCTGGCGGATTTCTTGAGGGAGAACTTGCAGCTGTGTTGCTGCTCCGCGGCTCTATTTCTGCTTTCCGCTGCGGCGCCCTACTTGCTGCCGAATGCGTCCGCGGTGAAGCCTGTGCAGAATTCCTTGCTTTTCGTTGCTTTCCCGCTCGTCGGGGTAAGGATTTTCGCCTACATTGTTCTATTGATCTGCATTTTCCTAATTGGTTTTTTTTTTTTGCATTGGTTTGGTTCTTAGAATTCCAAGAAATGCTTAGAAACTGAACGTACAGATGAGTGTGGAATTGGTACAGAACTAACTAATGACCCTTTCTTGATTCTAATCTGTGTATTAGAATCAAATGGAGAAATAATTTCCAGATAGTAAATTTATTTTGTATGTATATTATGTTGCTTCGGGATCTCATGGGACATGGGGAATTGAGAAACTCCTCATTGTATTAGTCTTTGTATTATGCTATGTTTGGAGCTGAGTTAAAGTTTTCCACATGTGAAATGATGTGGTACACTTGTCGTCAGGTCTCAGCAGCACTAGATGCTCTTACTGATCTAGCAGGTGGAAGAGTTAACATTCATGTGCTTATGGCTCTCGCAGCCTTTGCATCAGTGTTTATGGGGAACGTTTTGGAAGGAGGGCTTCTTCTTTCTATGTTTAACATATCTCATATAGGTAACCATTTCGAACTGGTCAACAGAACCATCAATGTTTTTTGGTATTGATGTTGATTTTTTACCATTTAAAATATATGTTGTCGTGATTGCAGCTGAACATTATTTTACTAGCCGTTCTATGATTGATGTTAAGGAGTTGAAAGAAAGTTATCCAGATTTTGTCCTTGTATTGGAAGTCACTGATGATAAACTACCTAATTTCTCCGACTTGGCATATCAAAGAGTTCCAGTTCATAATGTAGAAGTGGGCTCATACGTTTTGGTTGGAGCTGGCGATGTCTGTGACACCATACCTTTTACATCTTTCTTCTTTATGAGAAACCTCCTTCATCCTTGCATTTAGTTACCTTATTATCTATTGATCTCTGTTAGCAAGTTGGGTAGATATGAAAACTAATGACCTCTGTCTTGGGAAAAGAGGAGCAATAGCATCATGCTTGAGATCTGTTGACTATTATGTTGTATCTGTGATATGTTTAAAGAACTAGAGATATTACATATGCCAAAAATCTATGAGAGTTTGTCAGGTTCTCTCGAAGTCCTGAAAATCTGGATTGTTGGTAAACAAGCCTTGTTGGCATTCTCTATATACTGAAATGCTTATTCAATTCTGGTGCTAGAATTTCCGGAGTGTTTAGCCAAGAGTCTATACAGATATACTTACTTTACCCGCTCTCTTTTTGATTATCCCTCACGTTTAGGTTCTGTTTATAAGAGATGTAAAATTATTTACATATAAATCCAGTTTGAGGTTAGAAGTGGAGAGGATTAAATTAAGTGTAACTAATACATTAGATGACCCAATATGGTATAAGTGTGAGTAATTCACTCTTGTAAATTGGTATCCATCTCGTATGTTAAGATTCAGGGAAGTTGAAAAACACATAATTCATTTGTATATTACCTAGTAACTACGAGTTTTGGGTTCATATTATGTCTCTAACCTGCATATTTTATTATGTTCTCTGCTGTCTGACCTTCTGCCCTTTTTCCCTAGACAACTTACTGTTGTTAATTGTCTGTAGAAGTCTATAGATCTTGTTTCGAATGCGACATTATCCTTTGACATATGTAATACAGTAATATTACAAATTGTATTGCTGGATAGTTTTCTCTATTCACATATAAGAGTATAAATAGGGTTACAAGCAAATTAACTAGAGAGACTCTACAGCTAATGTCTTATCCTATAAAGATAGGTACAATATGAATTTGAAATACATTTCTAACTATTATAGATCATATGTATAATAGATAATACTAACATATAATCTAACAATATGCATGCCAATGTCTAGAGAGTAATTTATTTTTTTGATAGTAGTTTAGAGTGTAAATTAATTAAGCTAGACAACATGTGAATGTTGCACTTAATTTGTACTGTCGTGATTAGTCTGTGCCTGTAGATTGCCAAGTTCTCCAAGGTAGTGCGACAATTACTATCGAGCATCTAACAGGTGAAGTCAGGCCACTAGAAGCAAAAGTTGGTGATAAAGTTCCAGGGGGAGCAAGGAATTTGGATGGCAGGATCATTGTGAAGGTATGTTTATCAATCTTTAATGTTGACATTTAACCAAATTAGATTCCTTGAAAGAAATTAACATTTGTTTTCTTTTACATGAAGTATAGGTGATTGTAAGAAATTTTATGTTGAGATGCTTGCACATTCTGCTCTATCTAAACATGTTTCAAAAGAGTTTTGTATTGTGAAATTTGGATCAAATTTATGCAGTTTGAAATTTTGATTATGTTGCATGGGTGAGTAGGGTTGGTTCACAGAAAATTGGGTACTGATAGTGGCAGGGAGTTGGTGGTGATGTTTACTTTCTGCGTCCTTGTTTCCTATTAACCAGAAATTTCCATGCAGGCAACAAACACATGGAATGAGTCAATGCTGAGTAAGATTGTGCAGTTGACTGAGGAAGCCCAATTGAATAAACCAAAGCTACAAAGGTGGCTGGAAGAATTTGGGGAGATTTATAGTAAGGTTGTTGTTGTCTTATCTGTGGTCGTTGCTCTCATTGGACCATTCCTTTTCAAGTGGCCATTCCTTAACACATCAGGTCATTAGGAAAAGTTCGCTCCCTTTCATGTGCTTTCTGCTAACTCTTCTGACTGTAGTGTTATAATGTGAATGAGATCTCATTTGAACTTAAACATATGTGTTTCTGTATGTGCATGTGCACATCCTTGCAAGCAATAATCGCAATAAATACACGTTTCTTCAGCAGGTGTGCAAAAAGTTGCATCCAAACATAGGATTTAAGTAGAATACCTTTGTTTCTCTAATCATAAATTTGAACGTATATATTTTTTGAAATCTCTAAATTTATCCTTCCTAGAGTTTTTTTGTCCCGTCTGTTTTATTTTGTTGTCTCTGTTTTTGTTAATGTAGTTTGCAGAGGATCAGTTTACCGAGCATTGGGGCTCTTGGTGGCAGCATCACCCTGTGCGTTGGCTGTGGCTCCACTGGCTTATGCTACTGCCATCAGTTCCTGCACCAGAAAGGTATCAACTACTAATAGTCATATTTGAGTTTTTGGTTTGCTCCTCTTTACTGTATATAAGCATTCTAGGAATAACATATCTTGTTTAGGGGAACTTATGATCTAAAACTATAAGATTTTTTCACAACTTGAAACATGTCATCTCCGAACATGGACTGTAATATTGTATACAAAAATTACCAAATCTACACAGAGAACACCTGTAGTAATATGTATGAATTGTTAAGCACGTCGAAGTTTGCTGAAAATCACACACATGGTCTCTGAATATGGACATTTATATTGTTACGGTCCTGATATCCAGCTCAATGCCCTTGGATGATCTAGAGGAAGTGTTCTTTCTCCCTATTAGAGCTCTATCTGTGAGAGAACTCTAAATCTCAGGTACTAATTTGCCAAAATGTATTATATGATTAGTTCATACTTGTGCTCCTCTATAATACACGGTGCTGAGCTTATCAACCGTGGAAGTGGAGAAAATGCAACAAAGGGGCCTACATGCTAGGATGCTAACTACTCGCATGATGAAGTTATGATGCTGTTGCTGAAAATAGAAAAAAAATACTAGTAAAGATAATGCAGTAAGTTGATACTAATTGAGAAGTGCTTCCTATAATGAAGGCATAGTGAAGACCATTGTACCACTTGCTTTGAATTTGTCTTGATCTCATCACGTGTCAAGCTCCTACCATATTTAGACCTTCTTAGTTGGGGAGTCCTAGTGAGACTTGAAGTTTATTTATTCAGCTCTCCTATTTTATGTTAGATGAGGATGATCTCCCTTTTCTTTGGGGGCTTCTTCCCTGTGCTGGGCTCCACAGATTTGGCATAGGTGGGGTTGGGATCCTTGCTTATGGGTCCTCCTCTTATACACATATGGGGTCCACAAGACATCTATAAATTTGCATCTTTTCTTATGAATGGAAATTGTACTTTTTCACAGTGCTAAAAGGTGTCAACACAAGTAGACAACTATACTGCATTTTAAGTCTATCACGCCAAGGTTTTAGCTGAAATGTCCAATGTATTATAGTTTTTTACCCTTTTCAAAGAATGATCAATGTATATTTATGTTTCTTAGGAAGATACTCTATGAGTCAACATTATCAGACCAATTTACCTGAACTAATAAATTGAATTATGAAATATTTATAATTTAACTGTGTGCTACACATCTTCATCACCATAACACATTTATCATTTACAGGGCATATTGTTGAAAGGTGGCCATGTCTTAGATGCTTTAGCTTCTGCCAATACTATTGCATTTGATAAAACTGGGACATTGACAACTGGGGGGCTTATGTTCAGAGCAGTTGAACCAATTTATGGTTATAAGGTCAGTCACAACAAATCAGGTTTTGCTTGTTGTTTTCCTAGCTGTGAACAAGAAGCTCTAGCCGTTGCAGCTGCAATGGAAAAGGGTACTACACACCCTATTGGAAGGTACTGTTTGATGTGAATGTTCGTTTCAATTATTCTGTTTCAACTATTTAGTTGACAACTTAATAGCATGATCCATCTTCTTTGTGTGTACTGTATTTGTCTGTTTTGTGCATAAAAGAAAGGCGGATCTCTGTGTAGTCTTAGGTATTACATGATGTTATAATCCTTCAAAAAACTTTTTGATCAGCGTATCAAGCAAAGGTTTGAGAGCTCAAGACCTTACTTATGTAGAAGTAAGGGAGCACTAAACCACTTGGTTCTCTGAATAGATATTCTCTAGATAGATGTAGCATTGCCCATACCAGGGTTAGAACTCACATCTCCCTTATGTTGGAGAGAGCTCTTAACCACTAGACCAACTTAAGTTGATATACAATCGATTGTTCTTTGTCCTTTTGCATAATTCTGATGAACTCTTGTGCGTGGTTTAAAAAGGCGTGTGAGGCGCCTTGAGGCAAATTTAAGGCTTACTCCTCGAAACCCATGCGACGCGTGCCTCATTGCCTCACCATGGAGGCATATGCCGCAGTTTTGGGGTGTGTTTTCTTGGGTTTTTTGGGTGTTTTCTTGGGCTTCTTGAGTTTTTTTCTTTGGGCTTTTAAGTTGGTTATGTTAAATAATCAATTGGGCTTTCTAATATTGGAAAAATATTGGGTAAAAATAAAAGATGTAAATATAAATAAATAAATAAACGCCGAATTTTCTTCTCGTCGTTCTGCTCTTTTGGATCGACCCAGCAATATTCTAATTTGTTCTTGATGTCCTGCACTCTTTAACTGATAGTGGCCAGTAAAATACCCTTCACATACTTATGCGATAATGCCTCACTTGCACTCTACACATACTGATGCAATAGTTCATATGATTTCCTGTAACATAGCTCCATTTCGCATTAACATGTCTTTTGTATCATTCCTTTCCATGTTAGCTTATGTTCCACCCTTGTCCTTTTAGTTTCTACCAAGTAAATTCTGTGATAGCAGTATTGTTTATTGAATAGGATACTGAATTGTAACTAATCTATGATACTGAATTTGTAACATAGCTTATGTTTTAACTGAAACTGTAATTGAATAGGAAATTGTATTGGAATAGAGACTTTGTTATGACATTATGTGTTGTTTGAACTAGATTGTATGACATTTTATGAATATATTATTTTTATTAGTGAGGCTTATGCCTCGGTTCGCCTCAAAGGCGTATGCGTTGTGAGGCGGAAGGAAAATGCATCGATTCCCATTTCAACGTTTAAAACCTTGCTCTTGTGTGCATATATTAGCTACTTTGTAATGTCACATGGTAACCAAAATAGCAGACCTAGATAGGCAATGTGCTCTTTTCAGGTTCCAACTTTTTTTTTTCAATTTGCTACTGGTTTTGGAAGGCTATAGTCCAATATGCTTATACTTATTTAAATGAACTTTTGAGTCTGCTCTCTAATTATTTTCAACGACTGTCTTCTTTTAGGTAATTGCTGTGGAGATTGTTTGATACACTTGCATGACAAAATCTTACTTTCCTTTTATATTGAAAGTGGTCACTTCCATTGTCATTCTCTTAACCTTTACTGACCAAGTTGTTTCACTCAAAAAGGGAGAAAATAGGTTCACTCTTTGTGAACTTTCATTTATGTGTTCAATGAATTTGTGATTCTATACATATGATTGCCAATGTATCATCTAATGTGTTTGAATTGCTATGGACATTTACTTTCTGCTTGAAGTAATTGTGAGTTATTTTCTGTTTGTTGCAGAGCTGTTGTAGACCATAGTGTGGGGAAAAACCTTCCTTCTGTATTCGTGCAAAGTTTTGAGTGTTTTCCTGGTAGAGGTCTTACTGCGACTCTCAAAAATATTGAGGTAATGTATTCTATATTACCATATAACTTGGGATCCTTCTGTATAGATCCCAAATATTACTATCCTCCTTTTGCACCAATTTTCTCACTGTTTGTTTTGGAAATTGTAAACAGATTGCATAAATCAACAACCATAAGGCCAACTAATGTGGCCCTAGCTAGGCCAACCAACCCCAACTTTAGACTATCTCAAGCTCCCTAACATAAGTCTTCTCTGATATTGATTTACTTGAGTGCATCCCCTATCAAGTAAGATCAACTCGGCTTACCCCTTGCATTTAGCAATGATACTCTCAACCGGACTAGTTTGCCCTCTGAAAATCCTGGCATTCCTTTCATCCCAATGAGTGTACACTAGAGCTGTGATGACCATGAGAAACACCCCATTCTGATACTTCCTGAATTTCCATGTATAGAAGATCTGTTTGCTCTAAATCTGCCCCCATTTATGCATCTTCCATACCTTAATTCAATCCAGGAGAACCTAGGTAGAATAGCCGCATATAACGAATAGGTGATTTCGGTTCTCCTCCATCCCACATGGACCACACATCTTGTCCTTAATGGGGATGTTCGTCCTAACCATCCTATCAGGGGTTAGCAATCGAGCATGAGATATCAACCAAAATATAAATGCATGTTTTGGCACATTTAATCTCCCCCAAGTGACACATCGGATAGCCATTCCCTATCACTTACTCATTCTCCACTTGTAGCCGGCCTTGATGGAATACCTGCCCGAAGGATTATCTATCCATTTCCCATCATTTAACCGTCTCTAAACAAAGTTAGAATTCTCTGAGGACTCCCCCAATGTCATATACATGAACTCTGGGGTCGCCTTCCCACATGATTCTGCCCTTAATATAGTTATATTACACATGCACCCACCTTGCCCAAAGGTTATAGCTTTCTTAGATAGATCCCACGCTTTCTTAGTTGACCCTGATTTTTTCATTTTCCAACTGTTATGATCCGTTCGATTAATCCATGACCTTGAAGTTTTATTTTACATATCCAAGCTTTCACACATGTTTTTCTTCGTGGTTGACATGCGTGTCTACTGCAATTATATGGGGGTTTCGAAAGTGTAAATAACCTGCAGCTTTTAAGCATGATTGCATATGAAACACTACTCTACAGTCTATATAGTTTGTCAAAATAATATCATTGCATTTTTGACTTGAGTGTATCGTATTTATCAATCCCATATTCTTGAGACCATTTAGCTGGTATAGATGCACTTGTGGTACCGTTGTTTGTGTTTAGATAAGCTGAAAGCACGACATGGGGTTTTGATGATATTTATTTTCTTTCAGTCGAGGAATTCTATTAGTAGACTGAGCAAACACTTTTTTTGTGTTATGCTATAGTCAGGAAACGGAGAGGGTAAATTCTCAAAAGCAGTACTTGGTTCTGTAGAGTTTGTCACATCACTGAGTAAATCAGAAGACACATCAAAGAAGATAAAGGACGCTGTTAATGCATCTTCCTATGGAGGTGCCTTTGTTCATGCTGCTCTTTCCATTGATGAAAAGGTAACATTTGATACTATCTGCTACAATATTCTATTTTATAATGTATTATAAATATGAATGATAGACTTGAATTTGTTTTTATGTACTTCTGCAATGCTTTTAGGTTTAAAATCTAACCGGCAATGAAATTAAAATATTAATGGAGCAAACACAGAGAAATTTTACTACTGAAGGGGAAATCTTTCTTTAAGGTAGAATGAGGAGCTATGCCATTTCATCCATAACCTATATTACGATATTGTCATGCAAGGTTACATGTGGTTGATGCTATTGGATTTCTCTTTTCGTTTAGTATCATATCGGGAAAACTCCACTAATTAACTAACCCCCCCTCGTATATACCTTTTTTCAGGTACTAACCGAGAGGCACCTTCGTTTTCAAAAACTATCGGAGAACTTTCCATGCCTTCGCAACTATTATATAACACCATCAAATTTGACCAAAATTCCCCTAAAGATTTTGCATATACTAACCCCCTACTATCCGCGGTTTTGCAACAACAAAATGTAGACTATCTTTGTTATCAAAAACTAACGGTTGGTATATGCAAAATCTTTAGGGGAAATTTGGTCATTTCTTGCCAAAATTGACGATGTTATAACAGTTGCAGAGGTGTGGAAAGTTCTCCGATAGTTTCTGAAAATGAAGGTGCGTCACGGTTAGTTCTTGAGAAATGTGTATAGCAGGGGTTAGTTAGCAGAGCGTCACCTACTGTAAAACCTCCTGCTTTTTCAATATCATGAAAAAATTGATACACAGCTAATTTTGCTAATTGTCTTCATGCAGGTAACGCTGATTCACCTTGAGGACAGACCTCGGCCAGGGGTGTCAGAGGTAATAGCAGAGTTGAAGCATAGAGCAAAGCTTCGTATAATGATGTTAACCGGGGACCATAAAACTAGTGCATGGAGAGTTGCGAACTCTGTGGGCATAAGTGAAGTCTACAGCAGCCTTAAACCTGAGGATAAGCTCAATCATGTTCAGAGCATCTCAGATGATATGGGTAGGTTTTCTGATCATCACCGAGAAACACTTGAATTTGTCATGTTCTTTTGCCATTCTATTTCCTGGAAAAAAAAAAACTTTTAATTCCTATTTTCTAGTTGTACAACGTATCCACCATTTCTGTGAGGCATGGATGAATATGAAATTTGTCATGAAAAAGTCGATACAAAGCAATTAGGCTAAATCTGATGGCTTTATATATTTATTTTTGGTACATTGTTGTAGGGGGAGGTCTGATCATGGTTGGTGAAGGTATCAATGATGCACCAGCTCTTGCTGCTGCAACTGTAGGGATTGTGCTTGCTCAGCGTGCTAGCGCGACTGCTATAGGCGTTGCTGATGTGCTTCTACTGCAAGACAATCTTACCGGTGTTCCTTTCTGTATTGCAAAATCTCGCCAAACTACTTCTCTGGTATGTTCTGGGGCATGCTTGTTTACAGCTTCAACAAAATCTTTTCCTCTTATTAGTTACTTCTTCTTGGCTGTTTACATGCAGTGTTGTTTTAATCTTGTTATATTGGTGTGTAGTCTTATTGTTAGTCTTAGAGTTAGTAATTAGAATAAATTAGCATGACATGAAAAGCATGAAAATAAGAACATGCATGCATGCACGGGTTAAGCTTAAAATGCAAGGAGAAAAACATAGGAAATAGGGGTTGCTATTTGTAGTCAAAGGTAGCCCACAAATGTTGAGATTTTGGTAGATTTTGTGACATATTAGTCAAAGTCATAGATAGTGGCTAAACATGTTTTTAGTATGGTGTTAGTTTGAGCTCTATAAATAGAGTTATAAGGAGATAACAAATCATCACGTTGTGGTGTGGGAAATAAGAAACAAATTAAGTGTTATTTCTTGTTTTCTATCTCTCCAAAGAGTACTTGTGTTTGTGTTTAATGTTAATACTGTCCACTTTTGTTCCAAAATGCAGGTCAAGCAAAATGTAGCGCTTGCTTTGTCTTGCATAGTGTTGGCCTCTCTTCCATCTCTTTTAGGGTTTCTCCCGCTTTGGTTGACGGTATGAATTAATTACATATCATTTACCCGTGTCTCATAGATTTCCATTACTTCTGTGTTTTAGTGTGTACAGTGTGAGAATGATATAAATTGCATTTAAATGGTTAGAGTTTCATTTCCCAAGTAACTGCATTTTTTTCCTTGGAGAGGACACCATGTACAATTGGACAACATTTATGATGTGAATATATATGTAACCTCTCATGAGTGTCATTATATGGTCTCGCATTTATTTTGTCAACATTAAAATGCCTGACTTCGACCCACACGGGGCCATAATAGATAAGGGAAATTGCAGTTTACTATCTTGTACTATACGCCATTGGCAATTTACTATCCTGAAAGTGTAGGGTAGTAAACTACAAATAATGCATAATACAGGGTAATAAGCCGCAATTTCCTCTAATAGATATGGTTCTTCATTATTTCCTTGCTCAGCTCCTGCTCCATCAATTTATCGGCGGCTTATTACTTAACACACGTTGTATGGTTGCAGGTCCTTTTACATGAAGGCGGGACGCTTCTTGTTTGCCTGAATTCAATACGTGCTTTAAATAACCCGACATGGTCCTGGAAGTATGATTTACACCACCTGATCAATATCATCAGATCAAGATTGGTTTGGCCAAGTGAAACCGACACGATACTGAGCTCCACCCCAACCTCACCAGCATAGGTGTGTCCCTTTTGTTCCTCTTTTATTTCCCCATGATGCTTAATAGAGAGCTACATGTACATGTATAATGAAGTGAAATACTTGATAAGGGTCCAATCGGTAAGCGCCCAAATGTTTTGCTGCTTAGTATCAGTTTGGTTCTCTTTCTTACTCCGTCCGAGGATGTAATTTGCTGTTCAGGTAGTACTAGTCTTTTTTTTTTTGATCAACACGTAGTACATCTTCATACAATTTGTCATTGTTTCTAACAGGAAATGAAATTTACCTATATCGGATGGAATGTTGCAGTAATGAACCAACTAAGTTTAGAGCAAGTACAATGTAAAGGTGAGAAAGCTTATGACAAGTAGGAAAGATAAAAATTACCATTAGGAGAGAGATTATGAAAGCGTCAGTAGAAGATTTTGATAGTTTCAATCCTAATTTTGCTCATGCTGGCGCTTTGCTGTTTTTATTATTATTTCAGAACATTAAAATTAACCATTAAATACACTTGTTTCGAAATTTTATTGCATATATATAATAGGTCGAGAAGGAGGTGACTGGTGACCGGGTAGGCAGGTAAGAAGAAGCGTTATGGAGGCATTGCCTGCGCGAACCAAGCGGTTGGGCTTGCGATACAGCTGTATAACGAACACGCATCACGTCTTTCTTACGCTGATCTACACAACTCACTCTACCTACCTTTTTTTTTCTTTTGTCCAGTACACTCTCCTTCCGATGTTCATGTTTCTCACGCGTTCTAAGTTTGAAAAAGGTCCTAAGATCAGATTGGGGACGTTAGTACGTTGCCGTACTGAGGATTAGAATCGTGCAACGTAAGTAAAGAGAAAGAAACTGAGGGCAAGGCCTCGGGGGTGTCGGCCCATTAGTACGGGCTGGTGGCGTGTCGTTAGCAAAAGTCGACATCTATGTTATGTTAGTACAGGGTCTTAAGTAAGAGTTAGTATCAACAGCATGCAAATCAATACAGTTGCAAATGAAACGACGATACGTCAGTGTCTCACTCTCACTTACTTTTCTGATTTTTGATATAAAAGAAATATTCAAAAGAAGTTAGTACTAATGCCACCGAAACGGTTTAATAAACTTCATTTTCACCGATACCATTACTTCAATTCTGTCTTCAGCCCAAAATAATCAACGTGACAAACCGGTACTAGTACTAATAATGGGCTTGCTCTAAAAGCATCTCCAACCCAATACGCCATTTTGTTGCAACATCTACTGCATTTTGTCGTATATTTTGCTGCAAAATGGTATTCTAATCCAACCAAACTCCATATCATATCTCAAATCATTATTTTAACTTTTTTAATGTGAAAAAAGAAAAATATAAAAATATAAAAATGTTTCATCCGATCAAACTTCTAGCATTAATAAAGTACATATGCGGTACAATATGGTGCTGCTATAGTATCACACCAAATTTGGCGTGATACTTTAGCAAATCTTCAAATTTGCAGATGCAAATAGTATAAATTAGATTGAAAATTACGACATACCCCAAATATTTTAGTATTTTTGGAGTGGGTTAGAGATACCCTTAGGGTATCTCCAACAGGCTTATAAACTTGCAAAATTTGAGTGTTTTTGCAAGTTTTAAGTTCCAATGGGACTTGCAAACTTGCAAATTTTTTTGCAATTCTTCAAAATGACTCTTAAATTTGAGAGCCCCTCTAAACAGGCTTACAAAAAATATATTATTACTATATTACTACTTTATCACTTTATTGCTATTTTATTATGTCATTTTATGTTAATAAATTAAAAGGTTTGATTGATGTAATATTTGACATAAAAATTTGCAAGACATGGTTGGAGCTATGCATCATTTTAATATATAAAAAAACACTATTAGGGATGGCAACGGGGCGGGTTTGGGATGGGTTTGGCCATC
>JAYMSW010002964.1:0-12920 GCA_036897725.1 Erodium texanum | reverse complement strand
CCTTTCAGTATCCCAATTTGGTTGGCTAGTCCCTAAATGCTCCGAGTGTGGACAAGTCAGCCTCTTCAATCCCTTCACCGGCGCCACCATTCCCCTCCCGCCGCTCCCCTCCGATTATCGAGTTCATTATGCCTTTCTGACAGCCAACCCCGAATCCGATCCCGATAACTGCCCCGTCGTACTCCAGGGGGCAGGCCTGGAATTCACCTTTGCCCGGCCCGGCACTGACAACAAGTCTTGGTCTAGCATCCCTCACTATAGCGATGTAGATTATAGGTATCTTACTTATTCCAATGGCAGATTGTACGCAATTTCAAACCCCTTTGAGGTGCGAGTCTATGACCAGCTACAAAATGGCAATGTTGAATCCCGAACCCTACGCCTAGACCAAGCCCCCCTCGACCAAGCCCCCCTCACTCTCAGGGAGAATCACAAGAAACACCTTTTTGATTTCAAAGGAGAGCTCTGTTTGTGTATACGCTATTTCCGTCACTATAATCACACAACTGCCTTCGAACTCCTCAGAATCCATCTTTCCACGGGAAGCCTTACGCCCCTCCACTCCTTGGAGGATCATTGCTTGTTTTTGGGTCATACATATTCGTTTTCTTACAAGACAAGTTATTCTCCAATGGATCTTTTCAAGCTGCCTGACCAGGGGCCTTGTGAATTAACAAGTAACTACATCTTCTACTCTGTCCATAACTGTCCTTTTAAGTACAGAGTTTGGGATATGCTGCACTCTAAGGAAGTCTATACCACCACCGATTCTGATCTATTTATATTAAGTACCGATCCCCAATGGATTGCTCCATCTATAAAGTAACACTTACACTCACTTATATTAGTTTCTTTTAAAGTTTAACCATCTTTATTTTGTATTAACTATACTTTCTTTCTTTTTTGTTTCAGGTTTCGGACGCTTGAAGATACTTTACCTTCAACTCCAATTTCGCAAGGGATGGAAAATATCAAACTTTAGAGCAATTATTTCTTACTTCTCTTTGTTTGGTTTTCATTTATGATTATTGCATTTCAAAGTATGTCATTGAAATTTCGATTTTCAAAATTCCTTGAATTTGAAATTTAAAGTTAATAATAATATGTGTTACATTCATTCAAACTTATTTTTCGAAATCGTCTTGATGCTTCAGTACAATACATATTAAGTGTAGATATAAATTACATATCTATAAACATTTTCTTAGATTATAGTTACTATTGTTAGTTTCTTATGGATTAATTATGGTACATTACCAAAATTTGTTTGTCTAATTCGTTAACCATTAGAACAAGTAGCATTTTGAAGGAGGGTGAATAAAAATGTTACAAAAAAGTTATTGAGAAGCTTTTGGCATGGCTGTCTTACAGCAGTTGTAAAAGGTAATGGGTTAGTAATAAAAAAATAGCAGATTATTCACATGTTAGGATTTTTTTTTTTTTTTTTTGAATTGACATGTTAGGATTAGATTGAAACAAAAGGGGCTAATTTTATTACAAATTTGGAACAAAACCAATTTGTCAACTAATATGTAAGAAAATCTTTAGTTTTAGGATTACTTTTAAAAAATAATCAAATATTGTTATTACTAATTTAAATTCATAACGACAAAATTTCAAACAATAAGACTAACTTTAAGATAATTCAAGTAGGCTCATTTATATACGCGACATTCTCAATCATTTAATCAATTGGAGGACTCATCACGAATACTAATTATTTGCTTATAATTAAGTTCAAACTGATGATTAAACCATTCAATAAATATGAACCAATGATTTTGCATATAGTCACATTTCATAGGATCGATCCATATATATAACACACATTCATGATTGCAAAATAAAATAAACAAGATAACTGTATAAATCTAACTCTTTATTGAAGATAATTTTAGTGATACGCAAATAAAAAACTACAATAAACCCATCGTAACCCTAATTAACAACCTTCAACATCTAGATCGTCCCGCACTGGCCAATCAGTCACAAACAACACTGCTCACATTTTGGTGGATCTACCTCTATATTGCACCGGCAACAACTTGTGCTGCAGTCATTGTTGCAAGCTGCATATTCAAATCAAATCATAAAAACACATAATTATTATAAAACTCAAAAACATGTATAAATATATATATACACATTTAAATAACGAGAGGGTTCACATACGGATGCACAATGATGCTTTGGGCCGGATCGATAATCTGATCGGCGTTGATCATCATCGGAGCTCGAGAACTTGATACGTTTACATTCATGTCGGCCATGAACACCATCAAAACCATAACAAGAACTTTTGCTGAAACGTTCTTCATTTCTTGTTTTTGGAGTTTTGAGGTTTATGATTAACGTTGTATTGGGATGTGTTTTGTTGGTACGAGAAATGGCTTATTTATAGGCAACAGAAAAGTTGACCGATTGTGTAAATTAATGATATACATAAATGTATGAATAGTAATAAATGTATGCAATCAATATATGAATAGTAAATGGAGATAATTGTGAGAAAGCATCGCGAAGTATCCATTTTTTTACAGATTATAATCCTCTATTTTTAGTAATTATAAAAAAGAGTTCTGAACTTGCTTTTCTATTACAGTGTTAATCTGTTTCAAAATAATAATTTTATTCTTAAAATTTTTAATTTGAAAAAATAAATTCACGTCCCTCAATTTTGTTTGTGAAAATTCTGGATTTTTGTTTTTTAGATTTAAATTTTCAAAGGGTTGAATTGTCATTTTCAGATGAATTTACACAGACAACATATAAAACTTAAGTTTAGAACAGTTTTTTCGCAATTATTAAAAGAAATTACTATTTACAAAAGTTGAATACCACAAGGATTTGGCTTTGTGATGTACATATGAAAAATGGGGGTGCTTTAGCGTTATTTGCGAGATGATGTCAAGACAAAACATGAAGGGTTGGTGTTAAGGAAGAACCGACGCTCTAAACTTTAAAGAGAGTTCATGTATGATACATTTTTAATAGAAAGTCAATTGTTTTAATGACACGTGATATTTGAAGTAAATAAATGTATTTTTTCTTTCATGTTTTATATTTTAATTATTTTGTAATGAAAAAAGCACAGGCTCTTTTAATTTTACTATTGTTCTTGGAATTACGAAAGCTCTTATACCGAATCCACTTCCTTAGTTGATAAACCCTATTATGTCTTATGTGTCACTGAAAACACGGACAGCTCTACCAAAATCATCTCAATATACTATAATTTTAATACAAAATCATATGATTTGTTCTTCTATTTTGGCTTATTAATACAAAATTCGGAAAGATTGTCTAAATGTTTTGATTCAAGGCCGGGTGGAATTTTCCTTAATATACTATAATTACATTACAAATGGGCAATTATTTTAAAAAGAACAATTGTGTGTAATAGATTATAATTTGATTAGATAATCATGAACTATATCATTGATAACTTTTTTTTGAAAGTCAATAATACTAAAATCTCATTAGTATGGTTCCAAAAAAAAATCTCATTAGTAAATAGAAAATGCTATGGCTATAAAAGATCAAATTAGACTTTGTCAGAGTACAAATTCACGTGCTAATGAGAAATTAATATATAAGACTTATTCTCTTATTGATACGATCTAGGGGTCTAACTTTCAAACAACTTATTATAAAGAAATTACAATAATTTTAACGGTTGAGACATAAATAAAATCATATATCGTTAAAAATCTTAAAACTGTGGAAAGACATAATAACGTATTTGACCTTGTAAAACAAAAAATTTATTTGCCAAACTATGGAATTGAGTTGAAAAACTTGTTTGCTTGATTGTTGGTTTACAACTTACAACTCTTTCGAAGTTAGATTGTTCCACAAGTTTCAATATATATTAATCTTTTTAACAATGAATTTTATAATGTCACATGATTTATAGTATGTTCATTAAACCAAAGAGTTTAGACACTCAATCGACTTTTTAACCAAAAGATCGGTATATACAATCAGATTACATGAAACCGATGAAAAAATTATCAATATAACTCTTTATTAAAGATAATTTTAAATTACAATATACACCCATATTATTCTCCTGGCTACTGCAATATCACTAAAAAAACACCTTGGACTGCATATCATTACAGTAATATTACAAATTTGACAGGAATAATAATTTTATGCTTTACTTTCAGACTAATTTTACCATATTAACATGTCTTAATGAACCTCTTATTATGCCTTGTTTTTAGACTAATTTTAAAATCATTTAACAAGTATAAGCTATAAATAAATCAAGTTTTTAATAAGGCGTTCATAATTGAACTCAAACTGAGTTCGAGTTTACAATTGAGCTCTTTTAATAAACAAGTCGATTTACTAAATATATTTTTGTTCAGTATAAGTAAAACGGTTTTCAAAATTTATTGTTTGATTTTATAGGGAAAGTGAAATCAATTGAACCTAATCGAGTCACGTTCAAACTTACATAATTATTTGAAACCGAGATCAAATACATAACAAGCTCGTTGGAGTAAAGATGGAGCCAACCCTTGACTTGTTTATTAGACCCTAACAACACTGCTCGCATATCGGTGGAATTTTCTGAATATTGCAATTGCAACAACTTCTAAGGCAATTGTTGGTGCAAGCTGCATATATATCCATATCAAATCATAAACACGTCGTTATAAAATGCTCAAAACCATTTATCAATACACACTTAATTTTTTTTTAAACGTAATTTTTCTTAACCACATTATAATAAGCGAGCAAAGACATGATTCACATACCGTACACAATACCGTCAGCCGGATGGATAATCTCGTCGGTGTTGATCATCGTCGAAGCGCCAGAATTCGATGCGTATACGTTCATGTCGGCCATGAGCATCGTCAAAACCAAAACAAGAACGGTCGCTGAAACGTTCTTCATTTCCTCTTTTTGGAGTTTTGAGGTTTATGATCAACGTTGTATTATTGGGACATGTTTAGTTGGTACAGGAGATGGCTTATTTGTAGGCAACAGAAAGGTCTGCCGATTGTGTGAATATAATATACAATCAATATATGAATAACCAATATTTTTTTTAGTGTAAATTTCATGTTTATTATGTTCACTGTATAAGTATACATATCATTTCAAAAATATATATAAATATACATATCAAGCCATCGATAATATAAAATAATAATATTATAGATTTCAAATGTAATCGACATTAAAAAAAACCATAATTACTCGCATAGCTTAACAATTAGACGGGAACATAAAGAGTAATAAATATGGACATTGGATAACTCAAGACAATTAATATAAATAACAATTATCATTCTAAAAGACATTCTCTTCCCTCATCCATTAGGAAGAGTTGGCGGCACCCATGCATTCACAAAGAATTTACCGATATTTATTTGATCTCTCTCCCCCGATCTAACCATCGCCAACATGACCGAGTTTGACATCAGCGACATTTCTCTTAGTGCCATGAGTGGAACCGTTGACTTTAAAAACTGGCAAGACGAATAATTCTTCTGAATTACTTTTTGTTAATGGTCAATTCATAAAAGCAACCATTTAAAATCACAAAAACACAAAATGCAAAGATACAAAAACAAACAATTAATATATTCAAGAATATAGTATATTAAATCAGTTTTGGGGGTTAATGTGATGTTTAAGACATACAAATGCTTCAGATCCTAACGATGGTGTGTAATATAGATGTCAGCATGCAGTAATGGGCCCTTCCAAAACCCTTGGCCCAATTCACTGCACTGCGCTCCACCCAAATGATCAGAGCCAGAGGTGTGCACAATCATCTGCAAAACTATTCAGCTTCTGCATCTTTAAGAATAAGCCAATCTAAGGCCAAAAAATCATGTAGCAGCTTCTGCAGAGATACAATGCATCGTACCTCAAGTCAAGTCAACGCTCTAGGTTGACCCAGAGCTCCATCGATCAATGGTGAAAGATGTAATTAAATATCGAAACGACCTGCACCATGAAATCTTCTTCTACTCGATCTTTCCATACCCATATCCTTTTCCAGAAGCACTGAAACCGGGCTGGGATCACGGGAGAACGAGTTTCTCTCTCCCTGTAAAAACAACAGGGCCTCGTTGGCAGCATCCTTTTCCGCCGCTTTCTTATTGTTGCAAACCCGGCCCGCAAACTGAAGCCCGTTGAAGAAAACGGTGGACTGGAACTTGTTGAGTTTCACATCCTTGGTCTTGTAGATGATAGCACCTGAATGTCCTGACCTTGCAAGGAGTGTCTGCAGCTGATTCTTGGAATTATCGCCCCCACCACCAGTTATTATCTCTTTTTTACCCTTTTTCGATGATGCCATCTTCCGGCCGAAGACAAATTTGCCCTCACATCGATCCTCTGAAACTAGCAATCTCACAGCTGATAGGAGCTCGTAGTAGGGTTGCATATCCATCTTAGGATTCAATAACTGCCCACAAGGAAATCAGAAACAAAACCAGTTTTAGGGACTCTGCTACTTTTAAGTATGCACTCTTCTCAATTCATTACCCCTAAGTTTAGAAAGTTTTTGACAACCCCTTAACTTTTGAAGTCTTAGTTTACCCCCCAAATCCATCAACTTCTAGGTTTGAAATGACGAAAATGTCCTTTACATGTGGGTATTTTTGTCATTTCACACCCAGAAATTGACGGAATTGGCACAGATGGAGACTACAAGAATTAACGGGGTTGTCAAAAACTTTTCAAGGTACGGGGTAGTTAATTGAGAATGATTCTCAGGGGTACTGAGTTAGATTATCCCCCTTTTTTATTTACATTTAGACACATAAAATTACCAATTAATACTTACTTTTTCCAGAATTAGTTCTTCAAGCTCTCTCTTCAGACCTAGATAAGTATCTGCCATTGCAGGATTCATAAAGAACTCGAGGAACCCATCCAACATTTTCAGGTGTCCGTCCTGATAAACATCGTCACATCAACAATTATAACAAAAGTGATTAGCAAGAACCAAGTATTTTGAAGAAAGAAGCAGCAAGTAGCAACAAGTATTAGTAAGGTTAGGGAACTTACAAATCCACCTGCAGAAACCTTTCCTCCAAACAGAAGAACAGTAGAATCAGATACACCAGTCGAATCCCTAAGAA
Source organism: Erodium texanum (assembly GCA_036897725.1). Classification (NCBI taxonomy): domain Eukaryota; kingdom Viridiplantae; phylum Streptophyta; class Magnoliopsida; order Geraniales; family Geraniaceae; genus Erodium; species Erodium texanum. Next base: position 5,805 of record JAYMSW010002964.1, on the reverse strand, counting down.
AAACTGTATTCACTTTGATCTTTTCATTGAAAAGCAGCCATGGATATGGAATTTTGGGCACCGAAGCATTTACAGAATTCTATCGATTCATTAAGGATGGGAAGAGAGTTAGAATTCGAGGAAACACGGTTTTAATAGAAAAGAACGAATAGTGTAGTAGCCGAGAACGTACCATGTGCAGAAGCACCTGACCATCCTCCATTGTTTTCAAAGCTATAGATCTCTCTTTATTCTGTAGACACACAACTCTGTAAGTAAATACAACATCTTTTTTTTTTGTTCTCTGTAAACCAATACGAATAACTTACCACAACAGAGGAAATTCCAGGGAACAACCCAGCACAGATGACCGATCGAACAAGATGTTCATCATGGCTCCACGCATTGCTGTTTTCTATGTTGGTATCAACTAGACCCGTATCTTTAAGCAAGTAAAAGAACTGTTTTCGAAGAGAATCAATGGCTTTCATTGTTTGTGCAGAAATAAAGTTTTTCCAGCAATACTCATAGCCGGATCTTTGACTCTCAGCTTCTTTCCATCCCTCATAAGCTCGGACAAGCACAAGATGATCGCTATAGTCCTGTCCTGATAATCGGGCTTTGGCTGTCTCTGCAAGCTGCAAAATGGAGAGGGTTAAATCTCACTTCTCACTCCATTCTATATCTGATGCTACTCAATCATCATTAGGCCATGTAGACGTAGAAAATATTGGATACATCTTAAAGGCCCTCCCAAGGATTTGTTGCAATATCAGCAATTTATGCTGATACTGCATACAAGTCAAGATCAAAAGACGATACGAAAAAACAAATTGTGAATAGAAATGATAAAAATGATGAATCAACGTACATCCTTCTTGTCAAATGGCATCAGGAATGGATCTCTAGCACTAAGACCAGCAACAACGGTCAGTATTGGATCCAGACAATTGAAAATAGCGCCTAGCAGAAGCATTTTTCCAAGTTTAGGCTCAACTGGAAGCGTTGACAACTGTCGTCCTGTAAATCACCAACATGGTTTTAAGCTATTTATTTTAGAACTTAACTTATAGTACTACCTTAGATGACATGTATGAACTTGTGAACATTCGTACATGCAAAAAAATGGTTAAAAATTAAATCTCCATACCTAACTCTGTCAGATTTTCATTTTCGTCTAAAGCCCCAATAATCTTCAGATACTCGACAGCATTTTGCACCTACAAAACCAGCAAGGCTCAAAGCATTGACTTGGAGAATCTCAATCAGATAATGCTAATAACAAAAGGTAGAAGGAACTAACATGTAAAATTTAATGGTGTGAAACCACAACTAACTTTGAAAAAAGTAGCCTAGCATATAAAATTTTAAGCAATTTACAAAAATACAGAGAAGATGGAAAGCAGAAACAAGTTGAAACTTACTGAGAGAGGCTCTGGAGGCTGCAACGCACTGGATAAAAACTCTGAAATACCTCCAAGTTCTAGGGTTTTGATTTGCAAACATAAAGACTGCAGTGGTGTCCTTAAAAGTTCTGGCAATTGATAATCAGAGAAAGCATCGTAGACACAACTCGGATAAAGATGATAACACTCGCCAGGTTGAACACGACCTGCTCTTCCTCGCCTCTACATTTAGAAAGTTCAATGTCAACACCATGCCAAACTACTACTTGAGATTATTCAGTTTGGAGTAACACTATTAACATTTACATGGTTATCAGAACAGCCTAACCTGGCGAGCAGCAGCCTTGGAGATCCAGGATGGAAGTAAACAAGGAGTGTTATTCAATGCATCATATGATGTTTCTTTTGCCTTTCCACAGTCAACTACGAAAACCACATCATTGATGGTGATACTAGTCTCAGCCATATTAGTAGCTAGAACTATTTTCCTGATTCTTTCTTCAGGTTTATCAAATATTAACCTCTGTTCAACATAGGGAAAAAAGAAAAAAAAAAATGGGCAGGAAATACACAAGTATTAGAAGAGGAGTATATAAGTGAGCATAACAAAGTACACCACAGGGAGGATGTAATTACCTGCTCATTGCTGGGCATAGAACCATGGCATGCAAGGAGCAGTACCCTACTAGGATCTCCTATGACAGGATGGCTTTCCAGCTTATCCTTCAAAGAATTTATATCATCCCAACCAGTCATGAAGACTAAAACAGCACCAGGTTTTTCTTTCTTGATTATGTGACAAAGCACATGTTCAATGAGGTTGAAACCAATAGAATCAGGATTCCAACAGGATAATGAATCCTGAGTTCGATAACTATACTGCTTAAAGTCAGCAACCTCAAGTGCCTCCTGTTAAGAAATTTGATTTAGAATGCTCCCGTTAGAAATAAAGGCATGCAGCAAAAGACAGAACTGTAAATGGAAAAAATTATACAAAAGTACCTCAACAGCTGAAGCAATCTGGCTCTTCCTCTTTCTGAGAGTTTGTTTCTGCATTTTCCATGCTTTGTCTTGACCGTAATCATCAATTTGATTATATGGAGTCAATTGATATCCAGTCGTTTCCAGAATATCTTCTAGAAAGTGTGCTCGAACTGGGTGGGTAAAGCCCTGAAATAAAAAAATGATGGCAAGAGGAAAGATTCTTCATCAGGTCCTCATTATCCCTAATTGAGAGGAACCATCAGATACAACAGAAAATCATAATGTGCATGCCTACATAATAACATAAAAGGTTAACACTTTTTTTTCCTTTCAAGAAGTCACCTACATATTAATGAGACTGTAACATTAGAGAAAGTCCTATTAGGATTTGGTCAACGTATTTAGCCAATTCTTCCTGGAAATAAGAAATCATGTCAACAAATTAACATATAAATGTCCCAAACTTACAGGTATATGGATCATTGGTGCACCACCAAAGTAGGAAGAAAATAGGTCAGCATTTAGGGTTGCACTCATCAAAATCAACCTCATATCCGGTCGACGAGGAAGGAGTTCTTTCAGGACAATGAGAAGAAAATCTGATATACATGCAAAGGATGATAAGAATCACATTTAGAGTTTATACACTAATGAATAGAACTTCAACGGCAACCACATTACCTTCATTCATTCCACGCTCATGAATCTCATCAACAATAACATGAGTTACACCATTTAACTGCCTGTCAACAAGCAATCTCCTCAACAATATACCAGTTGTGCAAAACAGAAGGCGAGTATCCCTTCCTTTCATTCCTTCTAGTCTAACTTTATAACCAACCTTCAAAGAGAAAAGGAACAAAAAGCAAAAGTAAATCCATCACAAGAAAACATAACAAGACAATTTTTTCTATGGAAAACCACAACATCAAGTTTAGAGACTAACAGATTCTCCAATCTGCTCCCCTCGTTCTGCAGCAACTCTTTCAGAAACAGTCATAGCAGAAATTCGTCTAGGCTGTGTACATATGATATTACAAGCAGCTCCACGGGAAGCTTCTATCTCGGATTCTAATATATACTGAGGAAGTTGTGTGGTTTTACCGCAACCAGTCTCACCTGAGACAACTACCACCTGCAAAATTGTTTTTGAAATAACTCTTCAACATTTTTACCCAACAGACACAGATAAAATGTAGGATAGATGTCACACGAAAAGGAACCAGAAAAAACAGTGACAGGGAAGAGAAACAATGGTAGTTTCTTGATTCACCTGGTTTTTTGCAATGGCTTGTAGCAATGCAGCCTTCTCTTTGTGGGCAGGGAGACTTCTACGAAATTCAAGCATCTTTTGACCTTCAGGAGATTGCTATAGAAAAACCAACAGGTCAAAACATTTGCCAGAAGAACTGATCTGCCCCGGTGACAGCTATGGCAAAGTAGAAATTTCTCTGAAATTTGGCATAGTGAAAGCAGCACAAACCTGCCACTCTTGTTGCTTGGTAAGCAGCTGCAAACTTCTACGTTGGATAATTTTCTGCATGGCAACACTATTATTTTTTACAGGCTGCTGCCGTTCTTCAGACGTAGATACACTTCCAGCACTTCTTGATCTTCGCGAAGAATTATCTGAAAAACTTTTCCTGATCTTACTCTTTTGGGTAAGGTGAGATTTGAGACGAGCATCTACTTCTTCTTGCAACCCAAAAGGTAAGATAATCTGTTGGTGCTCAACAAGATTAGTCAAATACATAGAATCCACTTAGATGGGAAAAACACCAACAAATACAAAAACTTTCGATTGATCTTACAACACTAATTCATGGAATACAGTACACAAAAAAAACACTCCAATGCAAGGCTTTCACCAAAGTCCTTCAACAAGAAGCATGCAGACCCATTGGCCACACAGACACTATAATTGCATTAAACAAATAAGCATCAGGTATGCAAGATTGCAAGAAAATACCTCTCTCTGTGGACGCTTAGTATCCAGATCAGCCCTATAATTAGGCAGAGGTACTTTACTAAAGACAACAACTTTGGAATATTGACGGCTGCAAATGCAAATCATACATTGAAAATGCTCAGTATAGGCATTACAAAAAGAATAGTAATGCTCGTGAATAATAAGGCACCTGTGTAAACCCACTCTTCTTGCTAGAGCTGAAAGTTGATCAAAATCCCTCCTGTCCTTTTTCTCCTCCGAGACAATTTCTTGTTCATTTCTGTTCTGGATAAGCAGGTCCAATTTTCTCCTCCACTCCTCAATGTTCTCTACAGTAGAATCACCCTGACACCATGAAGCAGAAAGCAACAAAATTTATCACTGACAGTTCAAAACTTCAAAATTATCACGTTTGAGCAAAAGGGTATGCGCCAAACCAACCCTTCGCGACAAGGGGAGCTCCAATTCATCTTCTCCATCGGACTCTTCGCTAGTGGACTCATACGCTAACCGGCGATAATCAAAGCTCTGTTGCCGACGCTGAAAACGCTTGGATGCAGCAGCAGCAGCCCTCCTCTCTCTCAAATGCCTCTCCAACGCAGCAGAAGCTCTCGCCCCAGCTCGGCAGGTGAAAGCGCCATCAGAGGAGCCCAAGTAAAGCGGCATTGACAGAGCTCTATATCCCATTGCCTGGTTCCTGGAGAAAGCTGAATTGGAGAGCGCAGGTACCATGAGTTTTGAGGTCCTGCGAACTCGGAAAGAGATAGAAGATGCGGATGGTCTGAGACTGATGCTAAGGGACGAGGAAGAAGACATGGTGATAAAGGGGCAGGTTTGGGCAGTTCTGGTGGCGGTTGTGGCGATTCGAGCGTAGCCCTGGAAAACAGTTGAGCAGCTCATCGTCGGCGCCGGAGAGAGAGACTCAACTTGGGCTGTGTTGAAGTTCAGATTTTTACATTGGCTGAATTTAGGGTTTTAGGTAAGGTTTTGGGGTGTTATCTATCTATTTGGAACGGAAGAAATGAGAATGGTGGTGATGACAAGACACGGTCTTTTTTTTGCCTATGAGTGGTTAGGGAAATAGTTTTTTTTTTTTTTCATTTTTAGGCATTTTTGAGCTGCACTACTTCTCGGGCCTCAAAATAGAATCACTGCTAAGCCCGAACTAATTAATTGGGCCCTCAACTTTATTTTCGGCCCGATAAAAGCCTGGCCCATATACAAACTACGAAAAATAAGGGTCAGCGAGGGTCAATAAAGGCCCAACAAGCAGCACTTCAAAACTTGCCCTATTCGTCATTTCTGAACCAACAGATCAGAAGAACACTCTCCAGAACTCTCCTTCTCTATCTTAGGGTTAGGGTTTAACTAACGAGCTGTACTTTCTTCCTCATCAATGGCGTCACCAGCTGTTTCTGCGCCCAGATCCTCGAAGACCGAGTCCTATGTCGACAACAAGCGCAAGGAGGACGTACGCGCGGCCAACAT
>JAYMSW010002963.1:0-12922 GCA_036897725.1 Erodium texanum | reverse complement strand
GACAGTTTTCAAACCAATATTTTTGAAATCCCTAAAATACACCTCTTCGAAAGTAAACCCTAAACTATTCAAACCCTAAATAACGAACCCTACACTACCATCTCCCCAAATCTGAACCCTAAAACTATCATATTTTTCGAGGGTTAGTACATTGTTGCGTTATATGGTTGTATCCATTTTTAATTAATAAAAAAAGAATGAATTCAGAAAGCCTTTTTGGGTAGATTCTCACGCCTTACGCACCGGTTCGTCACTTTGTTCTCAACACTTCACATCTCTTGGACGAGACAAACTACCTTTAACTAGAAGCCTCTTTTCTTTCTGAACAGCTCCCTGAAAACAACGTTCGACTTGCATGTGTTAAGCATATAACTAGCATTCCTTCTGAGCCAGGATCATTCATGGAAGGCATCATTATGAGTAATAAGGATAGCACTCTGATTGTCACAATGGATGGTAATGAAAAATCTATGAACAATACCCATGTTGTGTAGCAACCAACAATGTCAGATAAGTTCGAAAGTAATATCAATAAGGGCTCGATACTTAGCTTCTGTACTAGAGCGGGAAATGGTAGTATGTTTCTTACTCCTCCAAGAGATAAGAGAGATGCTAAGGAAGAAACAGTAACTTGTGGTAGAACGTTGGTATGTGGGATCACCAACCAGTCTGCATCTGAATAGGCCTGAAAAACTAAAAGTAAGTCATATTAGAAGTACAAACCTTGGGGTAAAGTGCCTCAAATATAGCGTAAGATCCGGATGAATTCCTCATAGTATATTGTGCGAATATGGATTGGCTTATAATGTTCCAACCAATTGTCGATATAAGGTGACATCCTTAAGACCTTTATCGTCTGCTGGAAGGAATTTGAAATATGATTCAACGAGGATAGAGGCAATCTTTTTGTTAGTCATTCCCCTTAGAGATGAGTTTGGCTGCATACTTGACTCGAGACAAATGATAACCAGAAGGTAGAGAGGAAATCTAACCCAAGAAAGTACGCAAGATTCCCAAATCCTTCATCTCGAAATGCTCGTTGAGAAGAAGCTTGAGGTTTGAAATATCTATATTGTCATCACTAGTAATAATCATGTCATTGCACATAGAGTCGGAGCAAGACGTTTCCTCGAGAACACTATCGAATAAAGAGGGTGTTGTCATGAGGACTGGAGACAAACCCAAGATATGTCATCTTGTTGTTGAATTTGAGAAACTAGAGCCGTAGAGCATGCTTGAGTCCATACAATGCTTGTTTTCAAGCAGTAGACTGTGCTGGGAGGATGGTCATAGCCGGGGATGGTTGCATTTATACTTCCTCACTAAGTTCACCATTGAGAAAAGTGTTCTTCACATCCGTTTTGGAAAGGCTCCCATTTCGAATAGTTGTGACTACTAGTAGACTACAAACGGATGTGAGTCTAGTAACATAAGGAAATGTCTTATCGTAATCAACTTCATACTCCTAGATAATCCACGAGTGACAAGGAAAGCTTTGTAGTGCTCAATAGTATCATCTGCCTTAGTTTTGACCTTGTATACTTATTTGCAACTAACCACTGATTTGTCTTCAGGTGGAAAAACCAGATCCCATGTATGTGTCTTCTCTAGCGCATGTAGTTCCTTAGTCATTACTTGCTACCACAAGGGATTAGTGCATGCATCGCGATAGGTACGAGGCTCATAAACAAGGGAAACTATATATGAATGCAACTCGAGATGTATTAGGTAAGGTTAGCGCAAAGTCTTGGAGATGAGATGAGATGAGATGAGAGTTTATGTTAGCGTTGGGGTGAGACGATAACATAAGATATGATGACGTGATAGGATCCAATAGAGGAGGTGTATGAGTTGGAGTACCTGCAATAGTCATCTCAGTGGTGGAACCCTCAACATCATTAGGAAGGAGATCAATATCAAGGTTAACGAAGAATGGAACTCGGTGACATGAAAAGGAGATATGGACAAGAAAATTTTATGTTCTCAGAAGGTGACATGCCAGGAGATACGAAGATGCTTTAAGATAAAGTCCCAACATTTGTATCCTTTGTGTTCGATCTCATACTTGATGAAATAGCAAAGATAGGAGTGAGGTTCAAGTTTGGTATACTCGTGAGGTTGCAAATGGAAAAAACAGACACATCCTAAAACTCAAAGGAGATTGTAATTATGAGCATGACCATAGAGACACCCAAATGGAGTCTTGTTACCTGTAACTAGAGACGGGACTCGATTGATGTTGTAAACAGCAATAAGGATAGGCTCACCTTAGGAACATTCAAGACATGCAACACTTGTAGTGAGGGTCCAGATAGTATCGAGGATATGACGGTGTCTGCATTCAAATTGTCCATTTTGTTGGGATATACCTGGACATGACCGTTTCATGACAGTGCTAGAGGAAGCATGAAGATCATGAAATGGTGACTCTTTAAACTCCATGTCATTATTTGTAAGAAAGGTTTTGATAACCTTCGAGAATTGTGTTTGGACTATGGAGGCAAACTTCTTCTAGACACTGTTGAGATCAGATTTGTGGTACATTAAATAAATCTAGGTGAAATGAGTATAATCATCAACAAAGCTAACAAAATAATAAAAGCCCGCATAGTTGGATAGGTGATACACCCCATAGATAAGAATAAATGAGATCAAAAGGTACAGAAGGGATAGAAATATTATTGGAAAATGGTAGTTTGCAATGCTTGGCAAGCTAACAAGAAACACAATAACAAGATTTATTTGAAACTAAACCTAACAGACCATTAAAAATGAGAGTGCGTGAACATTGAGATGATGGATGACCAAGATGTGAGTGCCATAAACCAGTAGAAACAACAACACCGTAAGGGAATGAAGGGAATGATGATGAAGAAGGAACCTGCAATGAGTGAGTTCAAACACACGTCCCACTTTATACCTCTTCCTATAGACATGTCCCGTTAGCAGATCCTTTACAAAAACAAAAGAAATATGACAAGAAAAATTAACATCGTCCTAAGTCATACAACTGACCTACTGATATGAGATTAAGTAATAATTTAGGGACAAGTGGGGTGTTGGGAGCAATAACTACTAGAGTGTGTGGAGAGTAAGGTAGAGTTATCAACAATATGAATATTGGGTGAATTTGTAACTGGTATGACACAAGATAATAGATTGGACTGAGGACTCATATTGTTGAAACAAGCAGAATAAAAATACCAAGTAGATGAGGAGGGCATACTAATGTGGGCTAAAAGGAGAGCTTGAAGGTTACCTATGCGAGCTGATAAGTCAGAAGACTCAGAGGATGACTAGATTTTGTCGATGGCGATAACAACAATAGTGACATTAAACTTGTACGAACGATTGGGGGTCCCATGATGACTACGACCCTTAATTCTGCGGGGATCTGGAGTTCACCGACCCTAATAAGGGGCTTCTAAGTCGAGGAGCTAACGAGCTCGGACTTTGGAATCAATAACCTCATGGCTGAGGCTTTCGCAGAAAGTACATTGAGGCTTTGCGACAAGACCACCATAGGCAGTGACAAGAACAACCCCAGTGGTTAGAGGTAAGGATGCACTCGCAAACCGCGTCTGCTCAGTGAGAAGTTCAGAGACAATAGTACGAAGGGCGGGAAAGGAATCCTGATGAAACAAAGAGTTTCAAACTCAAGATAGAGGGTCATAAGGAACTAAACACTTTGAATTTGTCTTCATATGCAGCAAAGCGAACAACCTTAAAAGGATAGTCCCATGTTAGTTCGAAGACAACAAGCTGATCCCAAATAGCCTGCATCTGATAGAGAAAGTCGGAGATCGACTGTCCAGAGGCATGTTCATCTGATGAAGAAGGACAAAGAGCTAAAATTGATGTGAGAATCGATAACGGAGTACATATGGGCGAGAAAATCCCATACCTCCTTTGCGGTGTCGAACCAACCAAAATTTTCCTTGATGGAGTGAGCACATGTGTTTCGGAAACATGTGATAATTTGATGGTTCTTGTTGTCCTAAACATCAAATCACTCATTGAATTTTTCCGTTGTCTCATCAGTTCCCTTAATTGGTGTAGGGACACCACCATTGACATAACGTTAAAGAAAGCGACCACAAAGGAAACTCGACATTTCCTCGACCCACAACATCTTGTTGTTTCCATCAAAGTAGATGCTAATAGGATTAACGACATCAGATTTCTCCATAAGGGTACATGAAAAGCGAAACAATGCAATAAGCTTTTTTTGGGGTCAACGTATCTGGTTAATTGAGGGGCATGTAGGAGATACGCGTTGCAAGTAAGGCGAGTGGGCGCGCATTGAAGTGTGTGATTCATGTGCCGGCGAGACTCAATCCATACGTGGCACGTGGGGCACATGGTGTGTACTCGCATCTTCGTCTTCCTCAAGCTTCTCCTTCTGTGCATGACGACTAGCCTGCGGGAGAATGTTGCTAACCGACAAGATTGCTCAGAAGCACAGATCCGAACTGAGAGACGTCGATGAAGATCGAGGGAGCTAGAGCGGAGGAGCACAACGTGATCTGTTGCTGGCGAAGGTCCGACAGCGGGACGCCTAGATCGACTTTACATTGGGAAGCTACGATAGTTAAAAAGCTGTGGTGGCTAAAGAAAAAGAGTATGAAAATGACGATGCTTTGATCGGAAGCGATATCAAAGAACATCATATTAATAATATTGATGATCAAAACCTATACATGAACATAATATTCATAATGTTAGAATTACAATTCCATCATATAAACCGTAAGATGCAATAAACTTCAGCCCCTATACAATACACTCTTAACACTTCAAATATATACAAGTGAACACTTCCCAATCCATATCTTACATATGTTTTTGTTTAGTAGTACCTTACTCATTAGTGAATATTCTTTTATTTTCTGATAAGGGTCATGAGAGAGTGATGTGACAAAAACCTCATTTTTGAGGTTGTTGGTCTAGATCAAAAAAACATCTGCCTCAAGAAAAGAAGATCATGGTGGAAACATGGGACCAGGCCAGGCCCTAAAGACTTTTCCTTCTCTGACTTGTATGCGTTGCAGCTTTTCTTGACACCACCTGAGATTTGAAGAGGAAACCATAGACATCTGGAGCACCCTCCCTATCAGCTTCATATCTACCATTGCCCAGAAAACCTCCATTCTCTCCACAGCCCTCACTCCTCTCTTCAACCACTTCTTCTTCCCCCATACATCTTTCACCTGCTCTTCTTTCTTCAACAACATAACAACACTTGATTAACTTTTATTACATACACATTCACAACACATATGTTCCATGAAACTCACCTCTTTTAGGTTCTTGATGAGGTCAGCTATTAGCTTCAAATCTCTTGGGTCTTCAACACATGTGTAACTCCAAGGTGGAGTCTTGAAGCTCCACCATGATCTCTTGCCGTCTGCTTTCACAAACTCCCAATATGCCTTCATGCATTGCTCTATAACCTTCAATACCTCTTTGGCACTTGTTCCTTCCCCTCTCATCCCATCCCTTTTCGTCTCCGAAAACCCTTCAAATTGAATCACCAAATGAAATGATCCAAGGCATATACCATTACCATCTAGAACCAGTCATGCTCAAGCATGCATTCTTTTCACCAACTAGCATAATTTAAACATACATAACTTAATAGGCCTCTTTCATGCTTTCCAGTTAAGATAATCTTGAAAGAAATGGACAAGCGGTGGACAGAGTTTTTTTATTTACCTGAAATATTAGGGACTTGGAGAAAGCTCTTGAGGGAAGATCTGCCTTGGATGTAGCTCCAAACCCGGTCGCCTTGACACCTTTCCTCTTCCATGAACCTTTCCAAGAGAATTTGAAAGTTATGGAACTCGGCCGCCACGTTATTGTTGTCATAGAACAATCCTTGGCTTGCAAGAAACTCAACCTTCATGAACTGATGGTGAAGTGCTTCCCATGACAGGCATGACTGAGCCACATAAACAAGCTCTATGTCACTCTCTAAACTCTTGAGCACCCTCTTCCTCGCCTTCTCTTCCCTATACGAACTTGGTCGGTTGCTCAACATTGCACCTACAAACAAATCAGTCAGTTTGAACTCAAATCATCATCTAATCTCACATTTCAATGCCCTTTGTACACAAATGCACTCACTTATTCCACATCTCCTCTCGCGACTCAGCAAATCGAACCATTTCATCCTATCTTCATAGATCTCATACAAAGGGTCAATTTCTCGATCGTGATCTTGATCATGATCATGATCTGTTACTGCTTCGAGGGCTGCTGATGCGAGTTGCAAAGACTCGTCCATTTCAAGATCATTTACAGAGGAACTAGAACTAGACAAGGATGAAGATTCATGTTCATCAAGATTCAGTTCCTCTACGGTCAAGTTTTTTCCAACACTGAAGTTAATGTCTTCTTCACATTTGAGGAATTCAAGTTTATATACAATCTGTCTCTTCCCCAAACTAACACAAGAATCAACTATTCCATTTCTACTACAGTTTTGTACACTCTCAACCTCCTCCACTACAACTTCAGCATAGTTGGTCACTTCACCGTGCATAAAAAGATTGATGACACAACTTCTTAAGAATCTACAAACACATAAACCCGGAAAAGATACGATCTCAAGAAGGAAGAATAGTATAGCTAAAAGCGCTCTCTTGAGCAGCACGAGCCAGAGGAAGATCTGGCAACAAAGAAGAAAAATGGGATGGATGTAGAAGCTCAGATAAAACCACTTCCACAACCCACCTGGGATAATCACAGACTCTATGATGAACCAACAAGACAAAAGCAGAGACATCCTCGTTTCTCAAGCTCGAGTTCTAGTTACTTTTTATTGCTTATAAATGAAAAAACGAGAGCACCTAAGGAAGAGGGTTGTTGGGTGATTCGTCATAAACAAAAGATTGGCTTTTAGAATACAGTTCAGGCACCTATTGACCGGCTCGTTTTGCTTATGTTGTTGGCAATATATTAGTATTGTGCTTGCTTGGATCCTATCTATAGCAGCAACTTTCATGGATTTAAAAAACGGTGATAAACTTATCCAAGCATTGTACTTGTACATTTCTTCTTCTTGATAATCTTGACTAGCCAGATCAACAGGTCTTGTTAACTGTCAATTTTGTTCCCTCCCATTTGAACACTCATTAAACAAATGGAGTGTTAAGACTAAACACGCTACAATTAATCGTCAACTAGACCTTAAATTCAATTATTCAGACATAAAATGGTGAAGCTATCAGTTTTTCAGACAAGCAAGTCCTTAAACTGAAGGTAAAATGAAACTGCTGGTTCAGGTTACTACCAGAGCTAGGTTTGTCTGATAGTACTGTGAATGAGTATTTGAAATTGATTTAATCCTAGTGGACTTAGATTATGACATTATGTTAGAATTGTTTTTGGTTTTGTAACATGCCAAGAAGGTTCAGTGCAACAGACACTTTGTCTTGTTCCTTGTTGGTTGAGTGTTGCAACCAATTTCATTCCTATATTTAGTCAACTGTGCACAATACAGGCCTTTCCTTACATTTCACAAGTCAACTGTTCACTATTTTCTCACATTTTAATCTTCTTTAACTTTTATATGTTATTTTAAAGGCAACATGCACACATATGACATAATGTGTACTTGTACTAAATTACTACGAAGAGAGAGAGTGAGGATGGTGCTGCATTTTCACACTAAAGAGATCAGAACGTTACACTTAGTTTACGATAATGAAAAACTCATATTTAAATACTTGATTTGATAAGATCCATCAACTCGTATCAAAATTGGTAAAGTTTGTTTATTGTTTGTCAAGAACTTGATCTTCAAGATATACATGTGAAACTAGTTGAATAATTAGAGGTAAAAATCCTACAAATCTAGCAAACTACTATCTATTGGAACAGCAAGTTGCTCCTTTGCCTTGCTGCAGCATGTGCCATAGGCACACCATCTGTCTTGGGGTCTGATAGTGAGCAACTAGATATCCATCCTTGCATTGCAGGTTGCAAATCCTCGATTCGTTTACATACCGAACGTCCAAGCCCTCGTTCTTGAGCTCCGAAATCCATATCCCCATTCCCACATCCTCCAGCTTGAACATCTGCACATACACACCAATCATATTTTGGAAAGAAGAAGAGGAACAAAACCTTTCCAGGCATGTTCAAGGACCCGAAACTTCAACATACCTTTAGATGACCTTTCCCGTGCTTCTCGGAAATCGCCGTTGCTATGTCATTCGACACAACATATCCAGGGCCATGCGCCCATGGAGGAAAAACATCCAAAGACCATTCCTTCAGTCAATACATAGGACATTACAAAAACAAACAAAAAAAGTACTTGTGTCATACTTATGTTTATAATTCCCATCAAGGGATCCTTAGTCTATATTCCCATTATGAGAATATATTGTAAGGCCAAATATGGTAAGGGTCATTTGTGAATAGTAAGAATCAAAATTGTACTTATAAATACAGATAGAAAGCATAGAAGCAGTGGAGATGGTACCTCGTCGCTGACAAACCATTTGCTATCGTTATATCGTTGAGGCTGGGAAGAGTTGCTGATGAGCCCGTAATACAACCCTTTCCTCACATTGATCGTTTCTAACGAAGCAAGAAGCCCGCTAACACGAACAAAAGCATCATCATCTGTCTTCATGACATATTTGGCTGAAGCAACCTTAGTCTGTCAAAAAAGACCAAACCAAACATTGTCATGTTTACTCTATCTTATGTCAGAAACAGAAGAGATTAAGAGAGCCCACCCCGAATATGCAGATCGCTAAGGTCTTCCAGATTAAAAGACTATAGTAGTCAACCGATAGCAGCAGCTGAATGTCTCCATATGTCTGCACCTCACCCCAGAGTCTCTCATTCACTTCCTGGCTTTTATGCTGCCACATCGTACAAAACATAATACAAATCAATTAATACGATTCTCATTTATAAACTGTCCAGAACCGGTCATATTGTCCTGATTCTCACCAAACTGACGAAGAACCGAACTGCAACAGACCCTCTTTTCGCTTCAGGATACTGCATCCATGTTCTTCTAATAGCCATCCTACGCTTGAAATTGTTCACAGTAGAGAAGACACCGATGAAAAGATCCAATGGTTTATGGTGTAGAAGTGGAGCAGACTTCAGTTCTTCTACGTCAACAACATGATGTGAGCCCTCTGATGTGGGTAAGCCACTAGCCACCATAGATATCAACTGTAACTGTCCCGATATCTTTAACTCATGGACAAGCCATGGCTCCATATTCTGTGGAAAAAAAGAACAAGTTAGAGGAGAGAATAAAGCATTGTTGATTCTACAAAGAGGTGGAAATGAGAGTTTACTTCACGATAAGCAAAAGCTGTTATGTGCTTGCCATCAACTGTCATTTGAAACCCTTCTTGTGCGATCCTAAGTGTCATAACAGACAGACAACCTTCTTTAAAAGGGAAATATGGCACTGTTGTTGATTCTCTTTGTGCAATTGATAACCACATATAGCGGTTTGTAGACCCTTTAGCTATGATGTTCTGGTTGTCAGTTTTGCCGATCATTTCATTGCACTGAGATAAACCATCCACTGTTTAGCATGTCAAAGAAAGACTGTGAATATATTAACATAGAAAAGATCAAATAAGAATTCTCAATCGAAATAAGATTTACTCAATGTCAAAGACATAGTATTTATAAGACTCTCATGTCAAGAACACGATATTTATAAGAATCTCATTGTCAAGAACGCAATATTTGTAAGATTCTCAATGTCAACAACACAATATTAAGAACACTGTATTTGTATGATTCTCACTGTCAAGAACACAATATTTGTAAGATTCTCGATATGAAGAACACAGTTTTTGTAAGATTCTCCATGTCAAGAACACAATATTTATAAGATTTTCAATGTCAAGAGCACGGTATTTGGAATATTCTTAATGTCAGTAACACAATATTTATAAGATTCTCGATGTCAGTAACACTATATATATATAAGATTCTCAATGTCAAGCCGCATGACATTTGTTTTGCAGAAAACATAAAAAGCCCATTTCAAAAAAGATGTTCTTTTTCTTGTATAAATGAAACTATCAAAACGCTTATGAGTCATGTAAACAAGAATCTGAATGTATTAAGTTTCAAGTTACATGTTGAATAAATCTAGTTAAGTAAGCTTACAAGGTTGAGTCAAGACCCGAGAAATCTAATAACATAGAAGATGATAAATCGATACCTTTCTTATTGGTGCTTACAGGCGGGAGGGGGCAGCGCTCCTCTTCACCCCAATGATCACCAGCAGCCCAAGTGTTTTGTACAATTACAGGATCCATAGTTACATTATCACCATGGAGACGGATATTATAATCCAAAAGTATATGTGATTCTTGCTTCCCATGAATGGGTTCTCCCATCAAACCAATCCAAAAATCACCAAGAGGGACGCCAACAATAGTGATCGAAGAACCCGTAATAAAGCCACATGGAATTTGCAACCTGTAACCATCATGTTGAAGATCAGTGTAGTTCATTCTTTGAATATCATAAGGACAATTCTCTTCCTTTCTCCTATCAACGAAGCTTCCATTGTTATCGCCGCCAAGTTTCTTTTCAAAGGAAAGCAAAAGGTCATCCCATGCGACTCGCCCTTCTCTGATAGCCTCGACAGCATTGGGTATTCCCTTGGTGTAGTTACTTACATGTTTCAAGTGTGTCCATGTTTGAAGCACTTGGAGTATGGGGCGTGTGAGCGCTAAATAAGCTGAGACAAATGGGTCAGCTGTTTCTTGAATCTTAACTACACGTGACACAGAACCATCTAAGGGCTTGATAGTTGGAAGCGAATCCATCAAGATCGGTTGGTTCATCAAACCGAAACTCAGAAGTAGTAAGGCACATAGAGACACTACTAAAATTCCTCCATACCATTTGTGCATCATACTGTTACACTTATGTATCAACAATTTCAAGCTGATGGTAAGTACTCCTGAAATCAAAAATTTCAAATCTTAATCACTCCAATTAATATCTAAAATGATAATCATTTCAATTTAACCCAGAAATACACAGAAGAACAAAACAGACCCAAAACTCAATATTGTGGATTTAGGAAATATGCAGGTCCTTAAAAAGAGGTCCTTTACTGATAAAAATGGTTGGAAACAGCCCATCATTGATTACATTTAAACTAAACATCAAATTAGTAATCGACCTTACAATAGATTTGAGCCCCAATTATGCAACCCCAGACAAAAGATTCATGGAGCATTGAGACAAAACACAAATCCAAAATGACAAGAAAACCCAATATCTAGAATCAGAATTCTGAATATGTTCATGTCCTGAAACAGATCATAAAAATACATATAACCCATAAACAAAATCAAATCAAAGAGAAGGTGACAAAACCAAATCGGATCAAATGAAATCAGACAGATGGGAACGAGGCAAATAAAGCAAACCCAGAATTGCATTGATGTCATTACACATATACCTGGAGAGAGATATTGGTGAAGACGCAACAAGGTTGCATGAAGTTTCGATGCATTCGTTGGGTTGTCTGAGGAACAGTGTTAACATAGTGCCTGAATCACATTTGGTTTACGATAAAGCATTTACATTTCCAAAAGTTTGTAGATTTCTTACACATGTGCCCCCCTTTAATTGGATTAAGCGTGTCCATTATATTTTATTTTTGATTTGCAAAAGAGGGAAATATATACATGACATTACTGCAACTATAAATCTATTAATAACATTAGTTTATGTCTCGTGTGATTGTGCAGGCACATATTGATGATCTTACAATACATTTTTCTAAGTTGTGGAACGATCAAATGTGGGGAAAAAAATGAACATCTGAGATCCATTGAATGGAGATCAATGATGGTTTTGGTTCTTTTCTTTTTGGAGTGTTTCAGTGACAAGGACGTATATGTCTTTTTTTTCTCTTAAGGATATCTAATGTAAGTTAAACTTGTAGTGTAATGAATTGAATATTACAACAATACTAAACTCTGTTTATGGAGAAATCTTATATTGTATATAAATTTACTTAGAAACCCACCATACCAAATCTTAACAGGATTTGAACACACGATCTTTAGAATAAAACGTGAGATTTAAACCGTTATGATGTTCTCATAGAAACCAATAATATCAAACTTTGTGTTACATAGTATTTGTAAATTTCATTCAGGCAAATTGTAGCTATCACCTATCAAGGGTAGTCCTAATACTCTTAGGGCAAATCAAACATAGGGGTGTTGGTCGTTGCTAATGTTTCGGTATTGGTGCTGGTAACGCGCGCAAACGTGTTGACATCGGTGTTGGCCTGACTTAGTCCCTCTGCGGGGTGACGATGCCAACGACGTGCAAACCGAGGGGTGCGGTGACCTGGCACTAACGATGCGATGTTAATGGCCATGCGTCGGCTCTTGGTGCGTCGTTGACCAGTCAGCGACGACTGGTCAATATTGTTTGAAAAAATAATTAATATTTACGGTTTCGGCTCAACCTCTCGACCCTATAAACACCCCCTCAGGGATCTCTCTTCAACACACAAACGCCGAGCTCTGTTACCCGACTCCTTTTGTCGACCTCTCTTCATCGGTGCACCTATCTCCGGACCATTGATGCGGATGCATCTTATTATCTAATTCGACACTTTTAGCCCATTCTTTAGCTATTTTCGTTCCCATTTGTGTTGGTTTGATGATCTATTATTCCCTTTTTATTGATCTTGGCTATTTTACATGTGGTAGGAGAAAACAAAGCAAAAATGAACGCTTTTGGAGAAAATTGAGCCAAAAACGATTTCTGTGAATGCCGAAATCTGGCTGATCTTTTGGAGGGCATAACTTTCTCATACAAACTCCGATTTTGGCCCGTAAGATGTCAAATCGGAGGAAATCGAGAGATCTACACAACAGTCGAGCATGGA
>JAYMSW010002962.1:0-12927 GCA_036897725.1 Erodium texanum | reverse complement strand
AAGAAAAATATTGGCGCTGAAATGAAGTGAATCGGAGTTCAAACGAAGCTGGAATAAATAAAATAGTGAAAGTTGACTCAATACACTAAATTGTGACAAATGGCATAACTTAAAAAATGAGTGGTTGAGATTAATCTGTTAGTTTATATTTTAAAAACAAGTTTGTATTTGAACTTAAATCGTATAGTTTAAGGTCTGAAAACATATGACTACTGAGTTATAGTAGACATCCTTACTATTTGAACTGGTCAGGGCAGTTCAATAGCAGGTCGTGCATTTTGTTTTGTCTTTTCAAATTGACTGCTCAAGACTGGACTCAATTTTCACTCTGGCTTTTTAATTTGTCTGATTGAGCAGAGAACCGGACCGAGTTCCAGCCGGCTGATCTATTATTACACAAGCTTGATTACCCGTTTCCCTCAGTCTGGTATTGCTGAGAAATAGGGTGTAGGGTTGACTTGGTCATACGTGGTTGTAGCAACGGCCAAGGATGTTACCGACGACGGATATTATTCCATTGTAATATCTCATTCATCGTGTCTAAAACGTCTCAGCGGTTAAGTGTATTGATCCCATCTTATTATCTCACCCCTATCAATAATATTTCTACCCTTTCTGATAGAAAAAAATAATATTACAACGCCAGTTTTACAAATTAACCGATAATGTCACCCCTCGCCCACTGAGCCCCAAACCAGAAACTCTCAGTTTCCATTTTTTACCACAAGCACCGACGATGGAACTCCACGGTGCTCTTAGTGTCGAGGCCAGTACCCATTGGTTCTGAACAATTTGTCGATTAGAATTTGCACAACCTAGTCTTGACCAAGTTGAAGAAAATCATTACAAATTCATATTAGGAGACGCATGCCTCAGTATAACCATATGTTAATGAGGTTCAACTAAACTGACTCACATTGCTCCCTAACAACTCAGAGAACAATTTTGCTCAGCTATACCTACACAGGCATATAAAAGAAAGTCAAACAAGGCGAAGTTGAACTGTATTCACCAATAGATCAGTGCAGCAGTATATAACCTATAACACATCAACAAGACCTGGTCCCTTGTCCTGATTGTACTTCTTCCGTGCCATTACTCTATTCCTTTTATCAACAATTGCTTACAGTCCAAGTTAAAGAGCAAAAGAAATCGGACTTGTGTATCCCACCCTTGTCACACTTGGCATTGTAAATTGTGATCATTCAGCATAAGACAGTAAGGTGCGGAGGGCTTAGACTCTGATGAATTAATATGATCAGTTGCCATAATTATGGACATGTCAACTACTCTTTGACCCTAACTCACTTGGTTTATGGTCCTTGCCATTGGACATTTCATTCTGATGAGACAGAACCACCGCTGAATTGCTCTTCACGGAAGTTGTTTTTCTTTCGTCCTCATGAGATGGAATAGTTGATACCACATATGAGACACCAAACTTCTGCCCATGAGTTAGTCCTGGGCAGCGGCCCTGTCACATATTACATCATATCAAACCAAACAGTTGTAGGAGAAAGCCCAGATCAGATGGCAAATTTGTTCTAGAATCAGTCTGGGAATGTCTATTACAACATATCCTGAATGTCAAAGAATAAAAAAGATGGCTTCTTGACTATCCATTGCTTGAGATTGTGGTGAAATATAACATGAAGCAAAGCAGGCATGTTTACAGAAAGTAAGCTGTACCAAAAACTGACCTTAATCAACCCTGAAACAGGATTCGACCGAGAAGGGGGCCCTGTGAAAGCTGAAACTCCATGGAATCTACTACCATTGTTTTCTTCCGAATCATTTGATGCATGAAATTCGTCTTTAAAGTCAATCCTATCACAGTAAGCTCCAAAATACGAACAATGTTCCCATTGTAAAGATATCTGGGGGGTAGCAGGCAACAAATGGCCTTCGGTGCTAAAGATGTACCTGAAATGGGAATTTGTCCACAACACGATAAATGAAGTAGCTTTCTTGCACCATTTAATCATAATTAATTTACAAGCACTTACTTGTATGGCCCGTTTTCAACAAGGTTATCTGGACCAGCAGCCAAATCAAACAAGAGCCACAAATATTTTACCTAAAATTTTGATGCATTATCAATTTAGTTAAGAGAAAAATAAATCAAGAAACACGAAATCAGTTGCATATGAGCCGTATATGGAAGAAAAATAGGAAGAAATGGAAAGGTATCCTATATAAGGGCAAGGAGCATCCATATAATAGTACTGACTTCATCCGACTCTTATGTAAGAAGAAGCTGAGAAATCAGCATAGTTTGCCTAATCAATAAGTCTAGTCTAGCTCCCCAAAATGAAAGAGTGTTGGATCTTATAAGTTTATAACCCAGTTAATAGTCAGGATGAATCTAATTAATGAGAACAAGAATAGTCTGCAGTCACCCTGGTTTAACTAGCATTCATACGGCATAGAATAAAAAACTGCACACACCAAAACGTGCAAAAAATATTTGTATGTACAAATAATATAATTGGTAATGTCTCTTCATTCAAACTTAATTAGGCATCATGATTAAAGACTTGATATGCATATTTCCAAGAATTGTTCTATGTTTATTAACAAAAATAAACTTAAAGCAATTTCATTTGTTTTTAGTACCAAGACAAACATGAAACATCTAAACTCCCAACTGTCTACCAAAAATACCCACACAGAATGCATTATTTTTATTTGACGACAATACTCCCCGAACGGAAGGAAGAGCCAATCGAAGATTGAATTCAACAATTGTCCAAAGTTAGTTTATACCGTTTCAGCGAGGAAAAAGCTCTCCATGTGATCTTCCTGCTTGTGAAACTCTACATCTGATATGTGACAAAATCCACAACGGCATCGAGCTCCATACTGCAAGCTAGCAACCATATCCCGTCCAGCATCAAGATATCTACAAAGAAATTCCAAAATAGTTTTAGTCTGCAATGCAGTCAAGAAAGAGCAATTAAAGTAGCAATTTGAAACAAAATGCAAAAATACCAAAACATACATTTCATCAAGACAACTTCCCACAATTTTTTCAGACAAATATCTTGGATGATATTATACTCCCCAGGCATAACTTCTTCGAACAAGAAAAATCAATTATGTTAATAGGCACCCAATGATTGAGACATGTTAATTATATTAGTACTTCAGAAAAAGTATATTCTTTGTTTCAAAATAATTAACTCAGGCAAGACAACCAAACACAAAGGCACTCTTTCATTTTGATCCATATAAGATTACTAAGTAGCCTAACTTCAACGATAACATGATGAAGAAATAATTAAAACTGTTTTACAGTTCGATAAGTTCTGTACAGCCTTCACTTTAAAAAAATACACAACATAATCATTTAGCCAATACAAATCTTTCCCTAACCTAGAACTCACCCGAAACCATCTATAAAGAAGAACAAGACGAGGGCAGTAAAAATTATCTATTTGTTTCAGATATTTCTTCCCATAATCTTTTACACACATATCTCTCGGGTGATAATATAGTACACAGGCATCGCATCTTCGAACAAGAAAGATCAATTTAGACAAATAGGCATCCAATGATTCAGATACATTACTCATATAAGTACTTCAGAAAATTATTATTCTTTGTTTCAAAACAATGAGCTCAGGCAAGATAATGACCCAACACAAAGGCACTCCTTCTTTTTGACCCCTAAAAGATTACCAAGTAGAAAAGGTTTACGATAATGATGAAGAAAATATATACATTAATATAAAAAGGTATTCTTTGAGCTTCATCCCAATGCGCCTTAATTTAACATCAGAATACTGCTAACAAATAATTTGATTTAACAATTGCTATTTTTGGAAATTAGAGCAACTGAGAAATGAGTGTGTCACTATAACTGACAACCCAATTTATAAGAACGTTATGTAGTGGAAAAAAAAGAGCACGCAACGTAAGTTTATAGTTTTGCAAGGGCATAACTTCTTATACTTGACAAAGTATTTATATTGGTTATGAAGATACGAGTCAAAACTGTTGTACACAGTTGGATAAGTTCAACTGTACAGCTTATTCTGTCCAAAAAATAAAAATACAACAGAATCATTTGGCAATACAAATATTTCCCTCACCTAGGACTCACCCAAAACCATCTGTAAAAAAGAATGAGACAAATACAGTACAAAGTACAAGTGTATCTCAACTGACCTAGGATCTCTGGTGGCTTTGTAGAGCCAATATGTGCTTTCTATTAACTCTGGACGCAATGGATAGCTTTTCTGGCCAGGCTGAAAGTGAGACAAGAAAAATAATATAAACAACACATATCTGACGTGGGGTTCCACTTTCAAAACCATCTATACATGTACTACAGTCATTTTAATAATATTAGTTTCTTTTTCAATCAAAATCGGGGTTGGTTTGGTGTGTGTTGCCTGGAATCTTTCACCAAGTACTACACTTGAAGAGCAGACCCCAACACTAATTAGGAAAATGGAACCAAAACCGTAAGAGAGATGGAATATTTTTTGGCTTTGGCAATCAGATCTTAAACATTGAGTGGTAACATGTTCAACCAAAAATGCCAAAACCTTCATTCAGAGAGCTGTTAATTAGCCAGAATGACATATTGCCTTCAGAGAGACTACCAGCTTCTTGTTGAAACCTTACATCATCATGGATACCAATTATTGAGATTGCCGATCAAGATACCTGGACACTAAGTGTGGCAAGATTGAAACCTTCTGGGGTGAAACCGTATCTTTTCCAAACGCTAAAGAAGGCAGTATGCGTGCGAATAGCAGGATTGATGTCTCCAGCTAAAACCTTCCAAACAATATCATCATCAATTTCACTTTTACTGATGAAGTCATTCATTGTCAAGGATCATCCAAGTATGACATGGTAAATATATAGACAACAAAACAAACGTAAGATGATTAGCAAACCTGAAGACCTGGCCAGAATGCCTGCAAACTATTGAATAATGGCCAAACTATAGCAGCAGAATCCATATTTACCTCGACATACCTAACAATAAATGAAAATCAAAAGACATTTTGACAGATAGAATAGGACCTAAAAATAAAGATTACTGCACAATAATGTTTAAACAAGAAATTATGATTATAGAATCACATATGATAGCCACAAGATTTTACCAAGGATCATTGTACAGATAGTGCATGGCAGCCCTGTAGGCTTCTTGAAAGATGAACAAATATTCTTCGTCTCCAAATAATAAATATGCCTGAAATTGTATCACCAATATAAAGTAATAGTATATACTCAGAGGAACTAATTTATAACCCAGACATTCAACATTATGCATAGATGTGATTCTACATGTGAAGCCATGGCCTGATACAGAAATCTTTAGAGGTGCAGATGCAAGGTAGGTCTAGTTTGGTCCACACCCTTCCTAAATTTAAATTTTGTTACTATATATAGGAGAATGTTTTAAAACCGTCCGTAAGTCTCAGTCCACAATTTATTTAATTAAGTCTCGTAAATATAACCTTTGTTCCAGTTTTAAAAGGCGTTATGCCTCAAGGCTGTACCTCACATGGGAGATTTGAGGCTTACGCCTTGAAACCCATGAGGTGTGCGCCTCAGCGCCTCATCATTGAGGCATACGCATCAGTTTTTGGATGTTTTATTTGGGCTTTTAAGTTGGGTTATATTAAATAATCAATTGGGCTTTAAAAATGAAAAATATGGAGTAAAAATAGAAAAAGTGAATATGTATAATAATAAAAAATTAAAACCCTAAACACTGAATTTTCTTCTCGCCAATCTGCTTCTCACAATTTGCTCCTCCGGACAGACCCGGCAATGTTCTAATCCATTATTGATGTTCTACACTCTTTAACTGATAGTGGCCAGTAAAATACTCTACATAATACTGATACAGTAATGCCTCCCTCACTTGCACTCTACACATACTGATGCAATAGTGCATCTGATTTACTGTAACATAGTTTCGTTTGGCATTATCATGTATTTCTTATCATTCCTTTCCATGTTAGCTTAAGTTCCACCCATGTCCTTTTTGTTTCTACCAAGTAAATTCCATGATAGCAATATTTTGATTATTTGTAACTGAAATTGGAATGCTTTAAATTGTAACTAATCTATGATACTGAAATTGTAAGATAGCTTATGCTTTTAACTGAAATTGTAATTGAATAGGAAATTGTATTGGAATAGAGACTTTGCTATGACATTATGTATTGTTTGAACTAGATTGTATGCCTCTTTATGAATTTATTATTTTTATTAGTGAGACTTACGCCACGGTTTGTCTCGAGGCCTACGACTTAGTTCTCGTTTCTGCCTTTTAAAATCTTGTCAAATTTAATCTTTTAATTTGTTTTATTTCAACTTCGACCCTACTATATGTCATTTCTTCCAATTTAGTCTTTCTATCTGCAATATCACATATATTAAAGTAGAACAAAAAAACGGGAAAATAGCATACTTTTAACAATGTACACACTCTAGGACTAGTTACGAACATTTTCTTTGTTATTTATGAAAGTCTAATCCGATTCAAAAGGTCAAATTCATGTGTGGAGAGGAGACCTCTAGATGTTGCTGATCAAGTGGTCATTTTTTTATCCAAATTCTTTCAATGTACAATTTCAACACTTACATGCTTCGCACATTGGGGTACCTAAGTGAATGTTCTGCACTCTGAGGTAGAATTGCACACCGAGATTAGCTCTCATACCATGTTAAAGCTCGATAAAACCTAAAATCTCTAGGTGATGCGCAGAGGCCTCAATATGCTTATCAAGTGATCATTTAATCCGCATTCTTCCGATATGATAAAACTTCAACATTTGCTAATTCTAAAACTAGTCCTTAATTCCGTTCAAGTGACCTTTTATCTTAAAATGTAATCTCTTGTTCACAATAAGTTTTAAATTTAAAAATTTTGATTGGTTAATTCGGTTGTTTTAAAAAACTAACAAAGAAGTAAATTTTGATTGGTTAATTCTATAGCTCTTCATTGTTCCCGTATTTTCCCAGCATTCTATTTGTATCATCAGATCTCTCTTGGCTTCCCTTTCTATTATCTTATTATACATAACATGTACTATGGCTAAGAGTTCGTCACTCCCTCTTCCGGGATCTGCTCTCTTCTAACAAAATGTTTTTGTTGCTAATCAAAAACATATAACATTATAACCCCAAAACACCTACCATTCCTAAAGAAGCTCTTACTATCACTTTAAAATAGAAGTGGCATCATCTTGTTCACATATAGATTTATAGATTCTCATTCCTAAGAAATGTACTCCAAATAAACTAGATACAGCCAAAATAATAGGTAAACAAAAGTCTGTAACAGTATATTGCATCCTTAAAATGTGACCAACAACATTTTCAGGTTACTCATATCTCTGACCTTAAGTAGATACTCATAGAAAGAATCAATACTTGTTCCTATTCCAGCATCCTACAAAATGAACGTTTGCAAGTAGGTTAGAAAGAAATTTAATAAATATAGAAAAATAACTTCCTAATTACAAAAGTCATACATGTTGTTTAAAAATATATGCTATTACATTTGTCCACAGAATATAAACATGGAGAGACCAAATATTATATACACCCGGACTGTCCACTAATGAAATATTACACACTCAAAAAATATGAACTTTAAGATACCCTTTTGTTTGAAACGGTTTCCTTCAGAATTACATTCAAATGAACGGAAATGACAAAATATTTCGTTAAGGACAGAATATTCTAAAATAAATAAGAAAACTTATGAACATAAAAAATTAAAATATGAAATAAAAATCATCTAGTAGATTCCGAACAATTTAAGGGATCTCAAGCTGTGTGGGTAGAAGACAACAGATTTGGGGACGTTTGTTAGCCATTGTCCTTTCGCTGACACCTACTTGGGCTGTCCATTCTTTTCTCGACGCAATTTGGGGTTTTAGGTCCCACAAAAGAGGGTGGAATTTTGGGATTTCGAAGTAAGACTTCGTATAAACCAGTCCGGTGAGATCCAGATATCACATGAACCAGTCTGGCGAGATCCAAACATCAAGCTAACAAGTCCGGTGTGATCCAGTCATCAAAATCTACTTCTCATGTGACCAGCCAGACCAGTACCGAGCAAACTGGTTTTATGTTTCCATTTGCTCCCATAATTAATTTAGCTTCTTATTTTTAGGTTTTTGTCTTGTTGCAATCTTTAGTTATTTGAGCTCAATTGTTGTTTCTTTGCTTTGATGCTCGGTTTGGAGCAAGGAAAGCACCGCGGAGAAAGGAGCTAAAACAAGGCATTTGGAGTCGATTTGAAGCCTTTTAGTAGTCACAGCAGAACGGGCTGTGTCAAGATACTATCACGCGTCGCAAGCACTCAGTCGATCAACCCACGTCGAGGTTGCGTTGTCCATGTACAAAAAGCAGGTTTTTTGCTTTTGGAGAGGCCACTTTTGTGAGGTAAGAATTTTGTTTAGATGTATAGTTCTCTATTGGTGCGTGATTCATAGACGGAGCACCGAATTGGTATTGAAGAATATTAAATGGTTTTATTTCTTTCTAAAACACAAATTACATACTCTTGAAGAATATAGAACTAGAAAGGTTTTGCAGTCAACTTCATAAATAAAGAAAATAAGATCTGAAAAATCCGATTGAATATAAAGAAGTCATATGAACTAAAAAACAAGATATCTTAACAATAAGACAGGTTCCTTGCATCTAGAGAATTATCATAATATAAGAAAATTTATGTGACAAATGCAGTTTTTTTCTGGAGAAAACTTCTTTGACAAGTTTTGAGGTGTATTAACATTTCATCATTGTTTGGAGACTTAAGACAATTACAAGATGATTGTGTTATGTGAAATGTTACCTTTTGTGTCCATTCACCAGTAAAAACATTGATATGGGCACCAACTAAGTTAAGTTTTGAACGGCGTGCCCATAGTCCATGAACTGCATTTTTGGTCACTTGCTCAAAAACTGCATCACCGTGGAGACATAAATAAATACGTGTGAATATTGCATGTGCAGTAGTGTACCGTGACCACCCTAGAAGCCTTTGCTAGCAAAAAGGTTGAATATGTTTCTAGGCACGTTTATAGCAAGGAAAGTGACCATTATTGTTCCCCATAACGTCAACGAGATAGCTATTCTTCCAACAAAAATGAATGAACAGAAGAACAAAGTTAAATGGTAAGAGAAAGGGGATCAGAAAATACAGCCATGTGCAGAGAGAAGTTGAAGGCATATTTGAAGCCTCCATGACCAAATAAGATCATACCAAGCAAATTTTATAGGTGAGAAATCAACTTGAATTACTACTATATAGCTCAACTATTAGAAAAAAATGTAGCAGAATGACTTGGACATGCAAGGAAACAAAGAAGCCTTCAGCTGAAGTAGAATGGTTGTACATACATTTCATTCATTCATACGGAAATCATTCAGAATCAGCTTGTTTTTATGAATATCTGCTCCCAAGCTATCACCTATTTGTCATTCTGTGTCAGTTTGCCATCTTGGTTGAAATTAACGGTCTTATATCTTCCGAAGGTAGGGTAATAGATCAGTAAAAAAAGATAAGAGAACAAAATTGGGGAAATTAAGGTCTGGAAAAAAAAAAGTGGGACAAGTATACCAAGCAGGATAGCAAAAGGAAAAGGGTGCAAAGGAGAGAATAAGATCTTACATCAACATCTCTACCCCTTCATATATCATCCTATTCCAGTGTCGCTCCAAATATATAGTACTATACAATGAATAGTAATTTTCTAACTAATAGTTAGCCATAATTACATTATTTTTATTGTCACTGTTGTTTGAAGTGAAATTGGGAACATGTTTTCCAGATTATTTCTAATGAAAGTTGCAAACTATTGTCTTCCATAACTATAATGATACGGTGAAAATTTAAGCTACAAATAAATGCTTTGAAGATAAAAGAACAGGCCCCAGCATTATCAAGATGAAGCTAGCACTAGTTAAAGCATCAAAGAAAACATAAATATATATTGATGGAAAGAATGGCACTTTCACTTACTGTATACTCTACACAAAGGTTTCAACTAAGTAATTCAAACTTGCTAGAAGAAAAAAGTTCAGCTACTAGCTAGAGCTGCCCAGCAAATCTAGCATGTGGAAGGCAAAGCTAAAGAATTCAACTCTATATTGCAGCTAGAAGACCTAGACTCAGTCTGAAGTCTTCAACAGAATGGGAAATACGGAATTTAAAGAAAAATATGATAGTTCTGTGCAGTCAAATGATACAAATAACTGAAAGAAATATCATAAATCATATGTTAGCTGTCTGAAAGCAAATGGCAGTACACAATACTGCTAATATTCTGCCTACAGGATGCGAAGGGTTTACTTGATACCAGTTTGTGCTAACTACTAAAAACATTTTCGGAAAAGATATTAGAGCTCAAATCCCAGCAAGACCTTGTATGACAAAATGAAGTACAATGACCAGACAGAAACTGCCATAATACTTACTAGGATCATTTGTCAAACGGCTAAGCACTCCAAATTCCAAGGTCAGAGTCCCACCACCAGCTGTTGCTGTTATCTAGAAACAAAATTGGAATTACAACTAGCAAAAGATACAAGATAAAAATAATTGGGTATGATGTGCGACTATATGTTAATCAGAACTCTTAACTATATTAGGATTAGGCATGGTTTCAAAAATCATCCGAGGCGTACGCCTCAAGGCGAGGCGGTGCCACTGTTGGGGTTTTGCGGATTGTGCCTCGAACCGCGCTGAGGCGGGTGAGGCGTACGCCTCTCCACCTCACACCTAAGGTGGCGCCTCACAGGTTTGCTAAAATTGGGCTGGATTTTTAATGTGTTTTGGGCCTCTGGGTTAGACATAAATGTTGGGCTTGAAGATTTTGGGTCCATAACGCTTTTTGAAATATTTTTTAAAAAAAAATCTTATAAACCCTAATTTCTATCATCTCATTCTCACGACCTCACGCGAATCACCTCACAAACTCTCTGTCGTCCGTCGCCACCGTCTTTCAGGTCAGTTAGCTTATGAATGCACTTACATTATCATTTTTGTCCGAACTTTGGTGCTTCAATTGATGTTTTGACTTTCAAATTTTCTATATGGGATCAAGAATGTTGATCAAATTGCATAAACATGACCAATATCTTGCAATCTGTTGCATTCTTAAATAAATCCTCTCATTTTTTATAAAATTTGCAAACTCAAACCATAGAATCGCACCATTTTGAATAATGTCTTATCATTTTTCTATAAAATTTGCAAATCTAAAATTAGGGTGCATTTTAACTTGGTATTACAGTTGATGTACATTTTTTATATTTTGATTCTTGAATACAAACTATATGCTCAAATAGCAAACTGCTTGTTCATGTATTGATTTTGTTTTTTGTCATGTATTGACTTAAAGAAGCAAATTACTTTGATCTACTTGATTCCATGAAGCAAATTGTTTATCATGTATTGATTTTCATTTTCCTTTACTTTTAGTTGCTTCTTGCTAGTTCTAAAGTCAATCAAGCCATCAAGGTTCAAGATGAGTGGAAGTAAGGGACAAAGAAAAGATCCCGCATGGAAATTCAGTGTTGAAGTTCAGGCGCCGAATGAGAAGAAAAGCTACAAATACATAAAGTGCAACTTTTGTAGCAAGAGTATAAAGGGGTGTGAAATAGAATAAAAGTTCATCTTGCATGCACGCACAACAATGTGGTACCATGTGACAAAGCACCGAAAAAGTGAAGCAAGAGATGCTTGCATATTTAAAGGTATTTTGAAAAGCGAGACATGTTGCGCAAAGGAATTTTAAGGAGTTGGTTGATTCTAGATCTCATTAAATTGGTGTTCTTGCCTCATTACCATCGGAAGAAATCAATTTTTGTCCAAGGGGTAGTAATTCAATTTCTACTAGAGTCATTCGAGGACCTATGGGCAGATTTTTGGGAAATAAAGGAGAAGATAAAATTGAGATGGAGGAAGAGGATAAAAGAGCAAGCATCAAAGAAAGTTATTTTTGGAACTCATTACATTACAATCTTAAGTTATAAAATTTAGAATTCAAATTATAACGATTTACATGTTATGTTGTAGAGAAAAGAAAAGCAACCCTAATGAATGAGGAAGATGAGTTTGAAAAGGTAATTCCATGAGTGATGATGGATTAGATGATGAAGATTTGGAACTAAATGATGATGATTGAAATGAAGATGATGACTCTGATAAAAAAATGAGGATGATGAAAATTTGAGATCATGAACTTTTATTTATGTTTAAAACTTCAAAAATCATGACTTCCTCATTTTAAACTTTTGTGTTAATGAATGTTATGAGTTTAAGACTTGTAATTTCTAATTTAATAATCTTTGAAACTTTACTACGAATTTGTTTTTTGAATACGATTATTTGACATATTATGAAATTATTATTGGGAAATGTCGAGACTTACACCTCGGGTCCCATTTCGCCTATTAAAACCTAGGGATTGGGTTGTTTTAGGTTTCCTTGATATATTAAGATTGGGTTCCTTAAGATATTAGCCCTATTATATCTTTGTATGGGCTTTGAATAGAAATTATTATTAACATTATCTATTTGAGTGGTTCAATAAAGTTTTCTCTCACTAAATTTACTGTTTATTCTTTTTTTGGAGCAACCTTCTACACCAAACTCTACCCCGACCCTTCCGATCATCTCCTGATTGTACGACTACCTTTTTGGTGATATCACTTCTTTTCTCTCAACCATATTTTTGGTTAGTGTTCTAAAACTCGAGATCGTCCAAAAGTCAGTAAAGTGACGAATAAGGATTTTTTTAACTGATAGGGAAGAAACCGGCAGAACCCATTTTGTATTAAATAAATAACTATTTATATATAATACATATATTAATAGATAAATAAATAAATATGTCTGTACATGCAATATATATATATATATATATATATATA
>JAYMSW010002961.1:0-12928 GCA_036897725.1 Erodium texanum | reverse complement strand
TGAAGTCAGTTGATGGGTTCCAGGGTGGGGAGGAAGACATTATCATAATATCTACTGTAAGATCAAGTAGTGGAGGATCAATTGGTTTCTTATCAAATCCTCAGAGAACCAATGTTGCTTTGACCAGGGCCAGGTATTGGTTAAGTAGAAACACTCCAAATGATTTCATTTTTCAAGATTTCTTTATTAATTGTGTCACAAAATGATAGTTCTTTTATGGTTTCGAAGGCATTGTCTCTGGATTTTGGGAGATGGAAGAACACTGATGAACAGTCAATCTATCTGGGAAGAACTAGTTCGTGATGCAAAGGGTCGTCAATGTTACTTCGACGCTGATGATGACAAGGAATTGGCCAAAACCATTTTACAAGTCAAGAAAGAATATGATGAACTTGATGATTTGCTTAAGGGCGATAGTGCATTATTCAGAAATGCTATGTGGAAGGTAAACTACCTTAGTGGTAAATTGTTATGTTATTGATCTTATTTTTCATATGGTTGTCCTTTTGTCAACTTCTACTTAATCACAATTATTGCTTGTTTGACATACTCCATTATGTTGTTCTGTATCTATAAGTTCTATTTAGCGATGCTTTTAGGAAGTCGTTTGGAAAGTTAAGGCAAGTTCGGACAAAGACATCAGTAATAAATCTTTTACTGAAACTTTCAAATGGTTGGCGACCTAAAAAGAAAAATGTGGATTCTGTCAGTGGAAGCTCTTCTCAGATCTTAAAGCAATTCAAGGTTGAAAATCTCTACATCATTTGTACCATTGACATAGTGAAAGAATCTAGGTACACTCAAGTTTTAAAGATTTGGGATATATTGCGATGCGAGGAACTCCCCAAATTGGTTAAATGTCTCGATAACATATTCCAGAGATACACTGATGACTTCATCAGTCGTTGCAGTGAGAAATATCTTCAGGGGTATGCTCTTGCGCAGATAAATTTGTTTTGTTATTATGTTCTAAACCATGCCAACTTCTTTATAAATCATTTTATGTTTCATCAGGGATATGGAAGTCCCTATGACATGGGAAACTTCTTCAGACATTGTCCAGTACAAGAGTCTTGGCAACAATGAAACTGGGAGTATTTTGAATGATGATTCTATTGATAATAGATGCTATGTCGAAAACTCAAAAGTGAGTGAGAGTTTGTTGCTTATGAAATTCTATTCTTTATCATCTGGTGTAGTGCACCACATGCTTTATGACTTGGGTGGTAGAGAATTGGATCTTCCATTTGAAGTGACTGACCAGGAAATGGAGATAATTCTATTCCAGAAAAGCACATTTATACTTGGACGATCCGGAACTGGTAAAACTACTGTTTTAACCATGAAGTTATTTCGGAAAGAGCAGCAACATCATATAGCGACAGAGGGACTTAATGAAGGAACAAATGGAGTGTTGATTGATTATTGTCAGAGAAATGGTTTGCGAAGCAGTGGTGTAGAGTCCGAGGGAACTATACTGCACCAGCTTTTCGTAACAGTGAGCCCTAAGCTATGTTATGCTGTCAAGCAGCATATTTCCCAATTGAAAAGGTCAGTTCTGGATTCAGTATAATGCTAATTTAATCAACTATGTTATAATATTTTATTTTATTTTTTGTTCCGCAATTTTTGTGGTGTATCAAGTGTAGGTAGGAGTCAACCTTACTTATATAGAAGTAAGGGGGAACACCATTTGACTTTCTTAAACTATGTTATGTTTTAATTTTGAGTTATAGTTTAGTAAAACCCAGTTCTGCATGGAGCATTTGTGTAGCAGGAAGCAATGGTAAAAAAAGAAAAGGAAAAAAAAGGTTTCTGAAACAGAGTTATGGAGCATTTGTTTTTTCTGAAGCTTGAACAAAAAATGTATATATATACTTGTGTGATATTAGTGGTCCCATGCATTCATCTACTTTTGACATATCAAATGTATTGTTTGGTTTCTGTATTAACTATTAACATAAATTAGCCTCATATAGATTTCCTTTTCTTATGTACAGTTTTGTTTGTGGCGGGGAATATTCAGCAGAAAGCAGTTCAATTGAAATGGATGAAATTGATGATGTAGCACAATCAAAGGATATCCCAGATTCCTTTGTCGATATTCCTTGAAATTTGTACCCCCTTGTTATTACGTTTCATAAGTTCTTGATGATACTTGATGGGACTTTGGGTAGTTCATTCTTCGAAAGATTTCTTGATGCAAAGGAGTTTTCTCATGGTGAAGGTGGAAGACTAGGATCAGTTGCCTTGCAAACCTTTTTAAGGACAAAGGAGGTTAACTATGAGAAGTTTTGCTCCAGCTACTGGCCTCATTTCAATGACCAGCTAAAGAAAAAGTTTGATGCTTCTAAAGTGTTCACTGAGATAATATCGCATATAAAAGGGGGGTTTCATGCTGGAGGGACTTTTGACAGGAGGCTGAAAAAGGAGGGGACTATGTTCGTCTCTCTGACGCTCGTATATCCACTGTGAGTAGGCAGAAGAGAGAATTATTATATGATCTATTTCTTGCTTATGAAAATATGAAGGCTGAAAATGGTGAATTTGATTTGGCTGATCTTGTGATTGATCTTCACCGTCGTCTTAGGGGCAGAAAATATGAAGGAGACATTATGGATTTTGTATATATTGATGAAGTCCAGGATCTGACAATGGGGCAAATTGCTGTGTTCAAGTATGTCTGCAAAAATGTGGAAGAGGGCTTCGTTTTTTCTGGAGATACTGCACAAACCATTGCTCAGGGAATTGAGTTTAGGTTTGAAGATATACAATCCCTGTTCTACAATGCTTTCGTGCTGGAATCAAGATGTAACGAAAATGATGGAAGAAAGGAGAGGAAAAATATCACAAATTTTTCAATTGAGCCAGAACTTTCGTACCCATTCCGGTGTACTTAGTTTAGCACAGAGCATTGTTGACCTCCTTTATCGATTCTTCCCTTTGTTTGTTGATATCTTAAGCCCTGAAACAAGTCTCATATATGGGGAAGCCCCAATTATACTTGAATCTAAAAGTGATGAAAATGCAATAGTCACTATTTTTGGGAACAATGGAAATGTAGGAGGGAATATGGTTGGATTTGGAGTTGAGCAGGTTATATTAGTACGAGATGATTCTGCTAGAAACGAAATCTCTACTTATGTTGGGAAAAATGCTCTTGTATTGACTATTGTGGAGTGCAAGGGCCTAGAGTTTCAGGTCAGTAGTTCTTCTACTTTATCTTTTAGAGATACAGAGGACGTTCTGATGTGATGCTCATAGATAACTTTTATTATTATTATTATTATTATTCCTTGAGTTGTTCTATCCATAATGACCTGCTACAGTACAATTATACCTGTAAACTTTATTGGCTTATTTGTTTATTGGAATGATTGATTTCTTGTAGGATGTATTGCTGTACAACTTTTTTGGTTCGTCGCCTTTGAAAAATCAATGGAGGGTTATCTATGAATTCATGAAGGAAAATGATATGCTTGATACACGATCTTCCCCGTCCTTTCCAAACTTCAATGAGGCCAAACACAATGTCTTATGCTCCGAATTGAAGCAACTATATGTTGCTATTACTCGCACAAGGCAAAGATTATGGATATGTGAGAATACGGAGGAACTCTCGCGGCCTGTGTTTGACTACTGGAAGAAATTGTGCCTTGTCCAGGTCAGGAAACTGGATGACTCACTTGCACAAGCAATGCAAGTACCAAGTACTTCAGAAGAGTGGAAATTACGGGGTTGCAAGGTTTTTCTATTAATTTTATTCTCTTTTTTATATGAACTCTTAGTTGCTTGGTTGTCAATATTTTTTTCATTGCTATTATATTAGTACTCCAGAAAATTATATGTTTCTGCTCTAATATTTGCTTTTAGATATGAGTCGTTTTCTGTTGCAAAATATTTAGCTGTATTTATTTATTGTAGTTGGTCATACAACGTCTAGGATTAAAAATAGGATTGTGTGAGCAATGAGTTCAATGCAACTTTTGATCTTGTCTTCTCAGTTCATCCCACTTGTTGCCTGGGTCATTATAATGTGATACTTTAATTTTACCACATCATTAGAATTGTGTTCAAATTTTGACGATTTGATGCTTTTGTTTTATTGAGTTATCCACGAAACTATTGATTTTGGAATGCCTTATAATCAGCATGATAGAGGCTAATGGCAGTGTTATGGAAACCCAGTGTAACTCTTAGCCAAACAGTTAGGAATACGGGAAACTCCTTTTTATTGCAAAAGAGGAGACATTTCCCAAGATGGGAAGTGAGACCATTCCGAAAGAAGAACAAGAGGAACCAACCCAAAAACCACCGACAACATACAACCAGAATCAAAAAGGAAAGGACGAAAGCTAATTCAAATTCCATTAGTTTGTTTCAATTCATCATTGTTTCCCAAGATGGTGCAGTTTTTTATTATGTTGATTATAATCTTGCCAGATGGTTGTATTTATTAAGTGCTATTGGTAGGCAACTTCGGAGGAACCAATTTACTTTGTTAAACCACAACATTTGAAGCAAACACTTTCTTTCACATTTATACATGTATCTTTTTTGTCACAGCTCATGCGGGAAGGTAACTATCAGATGGCAACACTGTGCTTTGAGAGGGCCGGTGATAAAGTTGAGGAAAAATTAGCAAAGGCTGCTGGACTTGATGCAGAGGCTGATCGCTTGTACAGTTCAAATCCTGAAATGTCATCCGTTGTCTGTAGGCAGGCTGCTGAAATTTTTGATTCCATTGGCAAGGCTGAGCATGCTGCAAGATGCTTTTACATGTTAAAGGAGTATGAGAGAGCAGGTACTTATTGGTTTGACTTAACTACTATCGTGGTAAAAAAAAATTAACAATTTCCATCCGTTTTGAGTAATGGTGCACATGACGATTCACGAGGGTAATAATTTATTAGTGAGAGTTCAAATAGCATTTATGTGTTTGTGGACAAATCATCAATGTAAACATCTACAGGTAACCTTTAAAACAATATTGTTTTGATTCCCAAAAATGTTATTTTATGCGCAAATGGGTAAATCTTAAGCTTTTGTAGTCTGGAGGCCAAAATAATAAAAGAAAATAAGACCAGGGGATTAGCTAAAATATAAAGCCAGGAGGCAAAAATATTTGAACCTTTACATTGTATGAAATAAATATGATGTAATTTTTGTGTTTTGATCTTGAGTTCTTATAGTCTTGAGGCCAAAATAATAAAAGAAAATAAGACCAGAGGATGAGCTAAAATATAAAGCCGGGAGGCAAAAATATTTGACCCTTTACATTGTATGAAATAAATATCATCCTAATTTTTGTGTTTTGATCTAATTACTTCTATGTAATGCAGATATAATTATGTTTTCTGGTTTATGATCTTTTAAGGTTCTGAACGTCAACATGTTTGGAATTTGCTGATAAAAAAAAACATGCTTGGGATTTAATGTTTGTGATGACTGCACTCTATGTTGTTTCTGCAGGCAAAATTTATCTAAAATGTGGGGAATCTGCATTAATAAGAGCGGGAGAGTGTTTCTCTCTGTGTGGATGCTATGAGCTTGCTGCAGATGTATATGCTAGGGGGAGCCATTTTTCAGAGTGCTTATCCGCCTGTAGCAAGGGAAGACTTTTTGGCGCTGGCTTGGGATACATCCAGTTTTGGAAGCAGCATGCCAATGCAGATGATGTTCTGGCTAGAAGAAATGAACAATTTGACAGAATTGAGCAAGAATTTCTGGAAAGCTGTGCACTTCAGTCTCACAAGCTTAAGGACAATAGAGCTATGATGAAATATGTTAAAGCTTTCCATACCAAGAACTCAATGAGGACCTTCTTGAAGAAATTAGATTGTCTTGATGAGCAATTGTTGTTGTCAGAAGAGTCAGGGGACTTTGTGGAGGCAGCAAAAGTTATTGGTGATCTTCCACTTGAGGCTAATCTACTTGGGAAGGCTGGACATTTCAGGGAAGCATCCATGCTTATCCTCTGGTATGTCTTTGCCAGTTCTCTGTGGCAACCAGGAAGCAAGGGATGGCCCTTGAAACCGTTCGCAAAGGCAGAGGAGCTCTTAGCTAAAGCCAAATCATTTGCGCATGATGAGTCTTCCCAATTCTATTTGTATGTCTGCACAGAGTCTAATATTCTATCAAACAAACTTGAAAGTTTGTTGAAGATGAAAAGGTATCTAAGTGTCTGTCAGAGACATGAAAGTGTGAGAGGTGAAATACTATGTGCTCGAATGATTCTAGATGCCCTTTTTAGTAAAAATGCTTCAAAATATGTGTGGAAAAATGAGTTGGTCTCGCATCCTAAAGATAATACATTTGAGGGTCAGATTTCTATTGACACTCTTGTATACTCTTGGAGAATTTGGAAGGAAAATATCATCAACATATTAGAGTCTCTCGAACATCTTGAAACCGAAGGTGTAGGTGAATGCAGAAGTTATGGAGAGTTTTGTTTGAATTACTTTGGCGTATGGAGGTATGTCAATAATTTGAAGACCACATATGTTTTGCTCAACCCTAATGCTGATTGGGTTAGAGGACCTGGTGACAAAATTGTTAGGAGGGACGGGAAATTGCTTTTTATTGATATATGTCATTTTGTCTCTGCTGCACGGAGTTACTGGAGTTCAGAACTGCTATCTGTTGGAATGAAGGTTGTGGACAAACTTGAAGCCCTATACAAATTATCCACCCAAAAGTCTATGTCTGTCTTCTGTCAGTATAGGTCGCTCACACATGTCTACGAGGTTGCAAAATATCTTCTCGAATGCAAGCATCTTGATAGCAAATCCCATAACACCAAGGCACTTTATAAATATGTTGAAGTTGCAATCCAGAACTTTTTGGTTATGTGTTTCCTCTCGTTTTGAGAATATCTTCAACTGAAAATATGATTCACTTAAGAGGAACTGATGCTTCTAGAAACTTACAGGAAGAAGTTATAGGTGCAATTGTCAGCAAGAAGGACAGTCTAACCCATGGAAAAATAGGAAGGGTGGCGGTGGCTGTTCTTGGCCTCTGTAAGGTGAGTGATGAATTATATGAGAAGATAGTGAGGAAGTTCGATGAAAATCCATCTTGGAAGGCATTCATTGAGACTCTCTGTCGGAGCTATGGACCAGAATCTTCCATTTTCTCCCACATCACTGCACCTCTAAGCTAGCTTCCTCTAATCATGAAATTTCGTTCGGCTTTGTCAGGTACATTCACTGCCTACTGTAGTCAAGAACTTGACTATATAACACCTGCTTGCTTTTTGTATCTGGTTGAGCAGCTTCTCGTTTTGTCAGTGGGCTTCCAGGGTTGCTTTTTTATCACAAGATCTTATTATGTTGAATGGTTAATTTTAATGGATGAGGATCCTGAGAAGTTGTCCCGTTTATTAACCAAAGTTCGACAAGTTTCGGGTGTTAATTTTATAGTTGACGCCATCAAGCGGCCTCTCTTTAATAAGGTTGACACGATGGACTGGATACGAAGATCTTCTGCAAATGTGATGAAGGATTATAAACTTGTGGTTTTGAGATTATTTCTTATACTATGTTTGCTTCAGCTGAATTTTGCTTTGTTTGACAATTTACTGTTCCGTATACTGGATGAGAGACATATCACTCAACAGCTACCATCAGAATTTTATGACCCATTTCGAAGAATAGTACGAGGGAACTTTCTGATTGAGAACTTTCTGGGAGTGCTTGCTGAAGCATGCAAAAACATTGACAATGCTCTAGTGATGGTCAATTTGGGTGAGAAAATTGAGAAATTTGACGGCGCATACACAATTTATGTGGACCCGAAGCTCTATGAATGTAAGGGGGACATACTAAGAGTTTTGTTCCCTAAGATCACTACAATTCATGCCCAAGCCAGAGCCGCAACTCTTCCTTGCTCAGAGTGTCATCGATGTAAGCTTTCATCTTCGAGATCATCTGGGCTTTGGGATATGCTCGAAGATTTGGAGTATTTGAATAACCAAAAAGATGATGGGTGCTTTGCTGTGGTAGCCCCTACTTTTAAGGTAACCCCTACTTGTTTACTGCAATGATTGCAAGAAGATACTTGTTAGAACTTATATGTTTCTTTTTGCAAGAGCGCACAGAAAAGTTTATTTGTTGTTTAACTAATGCAATCCCTCCTCTTCTTGTTGGAGCTGGAGTCTTTTGGGGGAAGGCAACTTGCCTGCGGGATGAACTGAAGCAACTGGCTAATGCATTAATTCCAAGGTCAGTTTAAATGGGTGATTTTCCTAATAGCAATTGTATTTGAAATGAGTACCCATGTTACAAACATTAATTATCTGTTTTCCAGCAATATAGTGCATGCTATGGGGTGTGTTTATTATAGGGAAAATTGCAACAACAAAAAAAAAAACCCAGCTCTCATTTTGGCAACTTGTGTATGCTAATAGTGTATGAATTTTTGGCAACTTGTGACCCTGAACAAAAAAAACCTTTGCAACTTGTACTATTGAAGTTTCATTTTGTTTTTGCTCCGTTTATCACGGTGTTAAAAGACCTACTAAAAGACTTACTTACTTCTGCCATGTTAACCATTTTAGAGCATAGCAATTTGCTATTTCTGGGATTTTATATTAGTTCAGGGTCACAAGTTGCTAAAATGTCACACTTGAGGACATTTTTTGCAATTCTCCCTTTTAAAATAAGGGTAGAACCGGTGTTTTGAAAAAAATTGAAGGCCGCGTGCATAGCATGTGACCCATTTTGGATGATTATCGTTACTTTTAACTGACGGTGCAAAAAAAATGAAACTTCAAGGGTACAAGTTGCAAAGTTTTTTTTTTGTTCAGGATCACAAATTGCCCGAAAGTCATACACGAGTGTCCCTTTTCGCAATTTCCCCTTTATTATATGTAGGGAAAACCTCATATAGATACACCAAAGTTGTCATGTTTTTGAGAGAACTACACCAAACTATAAACACTTTCTTTAAGCCACCTTAACTTTACTAAGTCATCATTTTATCCCAACATTGTTAAAATTTGGACGGAAAAGTTGAATAATTTTAAAATGACCAAAATAACCTCAAGTATTTCTTCTACATTTTGCTTTGTTTTTTTTTAGATGAACTCGCCAGTAACTTTGTGAGGTAGAAGTTTCCGGCACCTGAAAATTGATATAATTCACTTTTCTTTCTTAGTTTTATAATAGTGTAATATCTTGATTTCATTTTTTTTATTCTTATTCTTCAATGTCTAACATAAATTTTAAGCAATTAATAAGAATTAAAACAAAACAAGATCAAAATGTAAACAATATGAGAATTAAGAATTTTTTTAGAGATAGTATGAAAACAAATAAAAAAAAAGGTAGATAATTAATAAATTACTAAAAATATAAATACAGAATAATGTAAACGGTATATTTAGATAAATAATGAGGGGCATTAACATATTTTTGTATGTTTTCATTCAAATTCTAACACCCTTGGATCAAAATGGTAACTTAAGAAAGAATTTATAATTGGGTGTAGTTATCTTAAAAACAAGACAATTGGAATCAGCTTAACCTTTTCTTGACCTTCCAGGGGGGTGAACTCTGTGTGTTGCACAACAACAATTCAACAACTTTTGGAGAAGATGCTGTCAAGCAGGCCAAGTCTTGAGCCTAATCTCAGCATGCTATTGGACAGTCATCAACCGAAGATTGATCACCTTTCATCTTCAAAATCAGCTGATGATATGCTGATAAGTATGCGTTATTCCTGGATTTGGGATGTACTAGAAAGTGTGAAGTCTGTGAGTAACCAAACATATACAGAGCGCTTTCCTTTGGGTGCCCCTGTGTATAAGGTAGCCCCTACTTGTTGAAACTTCTTCTTGCATAGTAAAAAAAAGTATTTTTCTTGTTAATACTCGTATATCTTTTTGCAGGACTACATAGAAAGGTATATTCGTCACTTAACTACTGCAACAACCGCTGCTCCAGATGTTTACGTTGAAGCTGGAGACTTTTGGTGGGAGGTATATTGCCTGCAGGATGAACTGAAGCAACTGGCTAATGTATTAGCCCCAAGGTCAGTTGAAACGTGTGATTTTTTAATAGCAATTGTAACAAACTTGAAGCACATGGTAGTAAATTGACACACTTCAAAATTCAGGGTAGTAAATTGCAAATCTTGTATAGTACAGGGTAGTTAATTGCAATTTCCCCTATAAACAATAATAATCAGAACCAAAGTTCAGCAGAAGTATTATTATCTACATCTGTCTCTCTAACTCTTGTTGTACCTCTCTCTCAACCTTTGTGAGCTATCTTCCAACTCATGTTGGACCTCTCTCTCTCAAAGATAAAGGTAGAGGGTCAAGTGACATTAGTGACACATAAAGGTGACACATAATTAAGTCATTGATGCATCAATCTTAATAATAACTAAAAAATTAAGTGGATAGTGACCCCTTACCTCTATATGAATAATGTTAATTGCTATTTTTACTTGATACACAAAACTACGGATCAAAAGAAATCAGGTTTCTAGAAAATATTTTACATGCTATGGAGTGTGTTTCTACCATGGAATGAGCTTAAAAGTTTCTTGACCTTCCAGTGAGGAGAACCCTGCATATTGCGTGACAACAATTCAAGGACTTTTGGAGAAGGCGCTGCCAAGAAGGCCAAGTCTCGAGCCTTACCTGAGCATGCTATTGGTCTCGATTGCCAATGAGCCCTGCGCATTGCATAGTTCTTGCAGTGAAGCAGTACTTTCTTCAGAAGGCTGGAATGATGACAAAGAATATGTAGAGGTTCCAGAAGGCCATAGCAATGGTCAGGACGACCGAAACAAGA
Organism: Erodium texanum; assembly: GCA_036897725.1. Taxonomy (NCBI): domain Eukaryota; kingdom Viridiplantae; phylum Streptophyta; class Magnoliopsida; order Geraniales; family Geraniaceae; genus Erodium; species Erodium texanum. Next base: position 2,126 of record JAYMSW010002961.1, on the reverse strand, counting down.
AAAAGAGATCCAAGAAAAACAACAAGGGTAAAAAAGGAAAGAAGAAATAGTTCCATCACTTGAAAAGGCCTGGTTAGTTTCCTTAACATGCCTGTTTTTGTATACACTGAAACACAAGTTGTGGTGAGTAACTTGATGTTAGCTTTGTTTCCTTTCTTTCCCTTTTTCTTCTTGGAGATGGAGCTGCCTTTGTTTGTGCATCAAATCCAGAAATGGAGAGATTGTCCTAAGAGAAAGATTGTTTTCTTTTATATGTAGTTACTTACAATTTACAAAGGCTCTATCCTGAAACTGATAGTAGACTCATTTGGATATATAATTCAGATGTGTCACTATTACAGCTAAGGTTGCATTTGGATACACTAGAATCACCTTCTCTTTTTTGTGTATACATCCTCAGAAAGGATACATTGTCAATGGATGTGACTGAAAACTAGACATTTTTATTTTTGGGTAACTATAGTTACATAGCTACGTTGACCTTTCACCAACACATACTCACTGAAAGTATCCTTTCGTGACAGATATACTCTACCTTTCATAAACCTACAAAAAAAACTGTTTTTCATCGATTTTGGATGGAACAGTAGATATTTTTTATTAAAAAAAATATCCAAACTACCCTTCTAAACCCAAACACCAAAAAACCTAAAAATAAACCCTAAACCTAACCCCTGACCGACAGTGGTGGAGGAAGTAGGCGGAGGTGGTCGGTAGTGGCCAGCAGTGGTGCCAGCTAGGGTTAGGGTTAGGGTTTAGGGATGGGTGGCAAGCCCATAAAAATTTGATGGATTGTAAGGGGCATTTGAGACATTTTATATGGTGAGGTTAACAGAGTTAGTTTTTTTAACGAAAATCGTTTTTTGTAGGTTTATGAAAGCTGGAAGGGTGTTTATGTCACGAAAGGTCAATTTGGGTGAGTGTGTGTAAATCAAAGGTCGATATGGGTGTATAACTGTCGTTACCCCTTTATTTTTTTTCAACAGATATTGATACAAAATAAAAGTTCACTGTAATAAAGTATTGTGTTTAAAAGTTTATCGTAATAAATCGATAATTTTGTCAAATTGACCGTAATTAACTGTAAATATCCAAAAAAAACAACCCTGAAACCTTATTCATTGAAATAAAAATTTGAGAACCTACACATAGGAAACAAGTATGATACTACTTTGAGGGTTGAATTATAGGCCCTCCATAGAAAACATACTGCTGAAGTAGGCCGCCCCCGTTCGTCAAGTCTGTGATTTGGTATGGATCGTCCCCAAAACTACGAGCATCGTTGGGAGCGTTGACCATTTGACCAGCTTCGTTTTGGACTTGAAGCAGTCTACTAAAGGCAGAGTACTTAGAAGATCTTACAAGTTCATGATAGCCACTTCCCATTTGTGGTAAATCTGAAGAGCTTGACAGACTGTAAACTTCTCCACCCCACTCTACATTTGTTGCTAGATTCTGTAATCCTGACTCTGTAAATATATCCTTTGGCCAGTATCCGATCGTCACATTGCTTTCTTCTGTTCCAAATTTAAGAACCCAATTCCCGCTGCTTTGTTCCTACGTTTACAAATAGGGACGAGTAAATTTGAATAAGAAAATTATTTCTAGGGATATTATAAGATAGATACACTTGACATATCTGGTTTATCGCCTAGATACACCTAAATTTCTAACAGCAAAACTATTGATGTTGATAACAACTCACCCCCTACATTTTTAGTACTTTTAGACTTTCATGACAACAATTAGGTGAAAACCAAAAATTGGAATGATAACTTTGAACCATTTGTGTCTATTGAATTGAAATTTTTAATGGTTGAGATGCATATGAAATTAAAATTGAAAACTTCATTTAACATTTTCCATCCATACTTAATCCCAGCCCTTAAAATTACAATCCAATAGTTACGATTAGTTTCTAGTTTTTATATTTAACTTTCCCATGTTTTGGTTTTCACTATTTTAATTAATTTTAAATTGCGGTAAAACTATACATTCTTTTTGAGGTTAACTACACCTGAATACCTTAACGTATACTCAGATTTCACTTAGATACCTCAATACTTATTATTGTTTTGGCGGGGACCCAAAAATTACAAATTCTTTCTACGGACAAAATTTAGTAG